>JAUZNJ010032928.1:0-13434 GCA_034780135.1 Jordanella pulchra
TCTATCTATCTATCTATCTATCTATCTATCTATCTATCTATCTATCTATCTATCTATCTATAGATATATATATATATCTTTTTATTTTCCATTTACAAAATGTCTTGTTTTTTTTCCTTGCAATAAGAATGGGACAAACGTTGCTCCAATATTGGAGAGAGGTTCATATTGTTTTGAAAGTAAAGTTTGATCTTTCTGAACAATTAAAGTTTGAAGAATGTGTATGTATTTGGAAGTGAGTTTATATTTCTTAGAATATAGGAGATAGTTTTAAAGAATGTGTACAAATGTTTAAGGAATTTGTAAAATAACCATAAAAGACATGAGATAAAGCAAGTGATCTCTAAATTTTAGATCTTCTACTAGTTAGTTCTCATTTTTTAGTCAGCCTGTACAGAATTCAGTTTTTAAGGCTTGCTTTAACTTACCCCAACCCCTGAAAAAACACAATCAAAAGACTTTGACAGCAGCTATCTGTCCCCATCCCTCTCTCCCTGCCCCCGAACTATACCTCTGACAATAGACTGGCAATCTGAGCAGAGTGAGGAAAATAAAGGAACAGGACAGGATTTTTAAAAAGAGAGAATGTCAACTGTCAGTCTGAAAGCTATGTCCGAATCAGCTGAAGCCATCAAGCTTCTGTCCATAAAAAGAAAAAAGGAGGATAAATGGAGCAGGAAGGTGGCATGCATTTAACGCATCTGTAAAAGGCAATGCAGGGGCGGAGGAAAAACGAAAGGGCAGCACCACTACATATCTGGTAAAGAGAGTGGTCTGTCTGAGTTTGAAGGGTATAATTTTTCATCTTAGTCCAAAGCTGCCTCTCTTTGTTTTACATTTTGCATTTTGATGCAGAGGCAGGAAAAAGAAAACAAGAGGTGAGGTCATCGAGCGTTGACACAGACATCACACGCTCCCACCGAGACGAGGGCCCAGGGGGGCAGCAGGGCGCTGAGCTGAAGAGAAAGAGGGTTTGAGGAGGAGAGCGGCAGAGAAGGGGAGGAAGAGAGGCGGCGATGTTTGAAGAGAGCTGTTGAGATAAATCAGTATGTTTACGTTCTGGAGGAACAAAGCGTTCCGTTGGCAGAAGAGCACTCGACTGTCCGTTTCCCCTCGGACTGTTTTTACTGGACCTTTCAGTGTGTGTCTGTGTGGCTTTATGGGACAGCGTCAAGGCCAGCTCTTGTAATGTTAAAGTCCAATCAGATGAATATTTATGACTCATTACCCATATGGACAGTAAGATGAGTACATTAATATGAAGAATCAGTGAATATAAAAAAGATTATTTAAGCTTTTAAATGAAATTACCATAAATGTCAGAGGGAATGATTAGACAGTTCGAGATCCATAATTTATGCAATCCTGAAACTTTAGTGTTCTTACATTTAAAAATAAAGGTCTGTCTTGTTTTACTGTTTTGTTAGCAAATAAAACCTTTCTTTTACCAACCAAGTGTTTTAGAACGATCGCTAACAACTCTTTAACTTTTTTTATGTATAAAAAATGAACCTTGTATATATCTGACGTCCTTCGGCAGGCTTCTCTTTATTTTTAATAAGAGACGCATCTTATTAGTTCGAACAGAGAAGTTTACATCATATTATAAAGATACAAAAACCAGAACTTTGAATAATTTATGAATAAATAATGTTGATCAGGGAAATAAAAGATTCAAGACTTAACCTGTTAGCAATGACACAAAAAGACAAGCCAGCGATGAAAAATAATTCCTGAATATTCAGAGTACTCTTGCTATCTTTTACGATATCAATATTGCCATCAGCCCTACTTAGAAAATATTCAAATGTAAATGTTTATCCATCGTTTAAATGTTTATTAACTAAGTGAGAGGGAGATATGCAGAAGGAGCTGTTTGTTTGGACCAACAACAAGGATTCTGTACAAAATGTTTTGATGTTAAATCCACAATTAACAACAAATGTGCCAAAATTACTCCCCTGTGTAAAAAGACTTTAGTAAAAGGACCAACTGAACTCCTTTTCTTAAGTAAAAGTGAAAACCACATTATATTATTATATATAATTGATATTTGTCCACCTGCCCTGACTCACATACGAGCATCAGTGACATCCATTCCTAATCCAAAGGGGTTCAGTGTGACGTTAATGCACCATTTGCTGCTTGAACAGCTTCAACTCTTCTGGGACGGTTGTCCACAGGGTTGAGGAGTGCTTATGGGAATTTTTGACCGTTCTTCCAGACGTACATTAGTGAGGTCACACAGTGATGTTGGATGAGAAGGCCTGGCTCTCAGTCTCTGGACCTTACTTTGTGCTCCGGTGCACAGTCATGTTGGAGCAGGAAGGGACCAGCTCCACACTGTCCCTGCAAAGTTGGAAGCCTGGAATTTTCCAAAATAGCTGAAGCATTTGGAGCGCCTTTCACATTTGGCACAATACAATCAGACAAATACCATTCTCTTGTTAACTGCCTCACTCAGACTTAGGCCATAAAGTTTGGAGGTGTGTAGTGATTGACTCTGCAGAAAGTTGGTGACAACTTCACCCTATGAGCTTCATCATCCACTGACTCACCTCCTTAGTTTACGTGATCAACCACTCCATGGAGGATGATACAGCAGAGAGTCGACTCTGGAATATTTAGAAGACAGCAAATTTCATGATTGGATTTGTTTCACAGGTGGCATCCTACCACAGTTATACACTGGAAACATTTAATAATAATAATTTTGGCAACATAGATTATAAATGTTACACATTGTATTTAGGTACAAAGGCAAATCGAGCTTTTCTTTTGTTTTGTTTTTTATAAAATTAGTTTTAAAACTCCTATTCTTAAGCACTTCCCTGCACAGAATGAATTGAATGATTATAATAAAATCCAAAACATAATCTACATGTACATCTAAAAAGCAAAAAAGGGTAAAAGGATGAAGAATGCCTCATAATCTGATCCATCATCTGCCATGTTTCCCAGCCCCCTGTATCATCCAGGTTGCTATCTGTTTTTTTCTATCAACAAACTGGGCTCCAACTGGACCTTTGTAATCTAGATTTCCCCTCTGTTTTGTTGCTGCTGTTACATCATTTAATAATAATTTAATATATTTGTAAAACAATAATAGATGTTGATGGTTTGTAATTACAGCAGATGTGCAGAAACCTCCAACATATGGGTTTTTAAAGAGTGAATTTTGTTCTATTATCGCTGGAGCCTACACAATGTTTTGTCCATGTACATTTAAAAAGCACTTTATACATCAAAATTTGAAATAATTCAAAATAAGACTTTTAATCAAAACAAGATTTTGAGAGTAATTTTGCTGTTTTTATAATTTATGTTTTATATATATATATATATATATATATATATATATCTCTATATATCTATATATAGATATATAGAGATATATAAAACCATATATATAAAACCACAAGAATAGCGATTAGAGAGGAAAAGTGTGTTATAAAAGAGAAAATGTTAAGTAGGGCAAGCAAAAGCACTGAGAACAAAGCAACAAAAAGGCAAGAGTCGGCTAGTGAAAACTTCAAGATATCTGCTCCTGCCTTGTCAAAGTGTGGCGTCACCAAGCCTTCCTGTAGTAATGCATGATATCAGGCACAGAGAGGAAAACGAAACTGTCCATATCTCAGCTATTCCCTTTTCCTCTTACTGTCCCTATCCATTGTCCCCATATACGGTTTGTCTATCAGTGTCCAAACTGCCCAGAGCAGAGAGAAAAAGGGCGTGCAGGATGGGGTTGGGGTTTGAGTCAATCCTGAGTGTAAGAGAGGGAAGACAATGATAGCCATTCCGCTTTATTATCTGAAATGTATCAACTTAATCACAGCTCCATTCTCTCCTAGTCCTCCCCTGGGCTCAGTGGGACACACTGAAAGAAAATTGGAAAAGTATAGCTGGGATGAAGGTAGGAATGAATGGAGATGGACAAAATAGGGGGATGGGAACTGGTATGAAGAGTAACGACCGTAAAGTGAAGAGCAGAAATGCTCAGAGGAGAGGGAAGAAAAGATAGGGAGAGGGAAATGATAAACCTGTTAATTTTTCATGGCCAGCCACTCATAATCACAATGCTTTGTACCCTGAGAGCTTTTAAAGTTGGCCAACTTAAATGTGAGAATTCACATGTGTGTGAGAAAGAGATGAACTGGGCTCAATTATTAGGACTCCCAAAACACTCCCTTCAACCCTTTACAGTCCTGATGCAGGACTGTAAAGGGTTACAATAATCGCTATAACCCTCAGATAACAAACTGCAATATCTTAAGGCTATTAAAGCACTTCAACTTTTTTTTTGCCATATGTAACTAAAGATAGATCTGTTGAACTAACAGGAAAGTGTCTGAACAATCAAAAAGAGTCCTGCATAGGTTTTCAAACAGTTGGAAAATTATTTGACCAAAGATGACAGGATAGCTCTGGTGCAGTCCTAAATCATTCCCCTCTCCTCTTCAGACAGGATTAATGTTTTAGGTATGATGAGCTTTAAACACAAAGAGCTCACAGCTGTGTTTGTTTAAAAGATGTCAGTTAGGGCACCTTCCATAGTATTTATACCCCACATATTTTTTTTCCAACCACAAATGTGAACATTTTGGATTGAGTCTTCTCTAATAAACAAATGCAAAGTAATGCATTGTTGTTAAGTGAAAATAGCATGAAAATTATTTCTTTAAGATAAGCAACAATAATATTTTGTGCATTTCTAACCGATTTTAATTTGATACTTCTACTGGACAAAACCGGCAAGTAACTTTATCTTAGTTCAAATGCTGCTGTTCTGTGTAGATTATTTTTAAGAGAACAAATAAAAATGTATGCCACCATGACAACAAAGGAACACACCCTGGAGGGTTTAGTCATAAAGTCTCAAGGTTTTGAAACAATATCCTAAACTTTGGGGATATCTCAAAGTATAATACAACGGCAAAAATACAGAGAAATGGCCAACCATCTGCCTGAAAAGCCAACGTTGAGAGCACAAATACGGCTACCTGTCAAGAGGCTCAAGGTGACTCGAGAGGAGATGCTGAGATACAAATCCCAAGAAGGAAAAACTGCAGAGCGGACAACTGTAAGTCTGGCATTCCACAAATCTAGTCTTTGCGGGTATACCTGCGAGAACGGAGCCATTGTTAAAAAAATAAAACTGTTTTAACCCTACCCTCGCCTCAAAGAAGAGTTAACACTAAGATTGATTCATGAATTTTGATGATTATCACAAAAAAGACAAATTTCACCTGAATTAGGGAATTTGCAGTAGCCCCTGCAAGGCCCTAGGGAATTTGGCCTGGGTAGAGACCCAGGCAGTTACCGCCTAGTTAAAACGTTTTGGCTTCTTGGGTAAGGGCATGCTTAGCTTGAAGAATCTACATGAGCCCCCCCTTAATGGGAGCCCATGACCTGGAGAGAAGAATGGCAGTATAAATTGTCGTCCTGGTTGGTTGGTAGGCAAAGATGGAGGCCACTTTTGGTTTCCTTGAAGAGGTCCCATTGGGCAATTCAGTGATGATCAACAAGTGCCCTTAATGGCAACTATGGCATTGCTTGTGGAGGTGATATCAAGTAGAGTGGTCTCCTTGATCTGAACCTGAGATGTATTTTGTTCTTGGACTTCTGTATGTCCATAACAATGCCCATATTTTGGCACAAGGTTGTTCATAAGGGTACTTAGAACCAGGTCACTGGTTCAAAGGGTGATGACTATATAGGTAGACTTGCTGTTTTTAATCTTGGACATTCAAGGGAAGTGAGGGACAGAGTTCTTATCCAATCCTCACATGGTAGTGATTAGATCCATTAACAAGAGAGGCTGGAGAACTGGCATAGATAGCTGTCTGTCTCATGTACCAAAGGAGGTTTGGGACATGAGATCAGAATGGACTAAGTTGAAGTCTCCATTGCTGTTGGGGAATCGAGCAGCTGTGGGCTGAAAATTACTAGCACCTGTTGCAGTGCCAACCAGAGGGGGGGATAGTGGACA
Organism: Jordanella pulchra; assembly: GCA_034780135.1. Classification (NCBI taxonomy): domain Eukaryota; kingdom Metazoa; phylum Chordata; class Actinopteri; order Cyprinodontiformes; family Cyprinodontidae; genus Jordanella; species Jordanella pulchra. The sequence goes on from JAUZNJ010032928.1 coordinate 5,990, forward strand.
TGGGTGTTGGAAGCCATAACACATAAGGATTTCTTTAGGGTTTAGTTGTCCTTGGAGACACTTAAATCAGCTGACAGTTACCAGATAGTCAGAAGAACTGCAGCTTTTGTGTTTGCAGAAGCAAAACATTAGCATGGGAAGAGTGGCACTGTCATGATTGACCAGCCTCCTCAACATATAATGGAGTACAGACAGGGACGAGACCGTTGGGGTGGTAGACTGTGGCAGTGGTCCTGATTTTTATTTTAAGAAAGACTGGAAAGGGGGACTGGAAAATGTGTTTCAATTATTGAGGGGTTACAGCTCTCAGGCTCACTTGGGCAGTTTGCTCTGGGCTCGATAGGAGGCTCCCACTGATAGAAAAACCTCTGCTCCAGGAGGAGCAATATGACTGTGGAACAATTAACCACATCTTTATATCCAAAGAATACCTGAGAGAGTGAAGGGAATTGGTCTAGATGTGTTTTGTGGATTTGGAGAAGGTCTACAACTGTTTTTTTCAGGGTATTGTAAGGGGTTCCTGTGGTAAGATGGAAGTCACATAGAGGGTTTGTCTGCAATAGTGTGTAAACTGATTTGGTCTCCTAAAATCATAGCAAAGTCCTATATTTACCAGTGACTCCAAGTTCTTGCCCCTATCTTATGGTTCATAGTCGAAAGAACATGAACAGAAGAAGATAAGGTGAGGATCTCTGTCGTCATTTGAGATCTTAATGTGAAGCCACCACATCTCCTTATTAAAAGAAGTCAGCTTAGTAGATTCATCTAATACAGGGTGCATCCTGCCCATCCTCTAAAAAGAGGAGAACCAAGAGAGGACGCCGATTCCACTGGAGAAACTATATGTTACATCTGGACCTTTTCCCCCCAGTAACTTTATCTCAGATAAGTTAATGACAGTGTATATATGGATGAAAGGATGGATGAGACTAGAATCAAATATTCTGGCCCTAATGGTGTTTGTTAAAAAGGAACACAGTTCATCACTCTGATGTTCTTTGTTAATGTGCGACAGTGATGCATAGTGGTGACTACATATATTGGTATGCTTTCCTTGGATGGAGATAAATATGAGAAAATACTAGAAGCCTAAAAATGTCAGTTGGAGAAATACACACTTTGCTGCAGGACAAACATCCTAGACATAAAATGGAAAGGTATGGATCTCAGCATTTTCTTTTGTCAGAATAGACCAATCAAAGTCAAAACCTAAGTCCAATTGAGAATCTATGGCAAGACTTAAAGAAGAGGAATAAACAAGAACTTCAGCCTTAAGAAAAAAAGGAAGCTCTACAATGTAGACTTATATAAAACTTGTGTTTTATCGCCATAAAACATGAGTTAATGTTAGAGCATTACAGCATTGGAAAAAGTTGATGTGGTGTGAATGCTTTTGGATGTCACAATTTTGTAGGTGTCAGAAATCAGAAACATTACTAAGTCCACATCTGCAAGCGCACACACACACAAATATGGCTTGTGCAGTTTAATAATGAGCACAATCATCCATCTTCAACACACAAAGACACACACAAACACAGTTTGGCAGTGCATTGCCATGTAAGGGGAAAAACCACTGTGTGTGTTTACACTAAAACACAGCTTGTCTGAGTGGCTTTCAAGCCCAAGCAGAGCAGGCAAGTTTTTAACAAGCCTTAAAAAAGGCAAACATACACACAGCCTTCCTTTCTTCATTTGCCTCCTCAAATAAGAAGATGTCCTCTGCATTTTCTCATTCATCTGTTGACTCTGCAATTTGACAGGACTACCTGTCTGGTCAATATACTTGTGTGCCTTAATAAAACTTTGCATCCCAAACAGGATGTGTGAAAGAGCAGGGTGAGTGTTTGTTATGTCAGCGACATTAATTCTGACTCTGGTCCCTTCCTCTGCTGTACTCTGTCTACATTAAAAGCTGAATGTGTGTGTATATTGGCATGCTTATCGTTGCCTACTCCAGTCTGGTGTATGTGTGTGTGAGTGATTAAATACGGAGGTCAGAAACGCAGCATTCATCTGCGAAGGCCCATAAACATCAGCGTACCCTTTTAAGGGATTGTTTAGACTGACAAAACGGGAAAATAAACGTTCTCGAGGAGGCAGGCACTTTTTGCTGACAGTCAGATCAGTACTTGCAGCGAAACATACGCGTATACGTGTCTGTGGATGTCAGTTTGTGTGATCTAGGCATGGAATGACAGGTCCTTTTTTTAGCGATCGGACAGCTACTTACCATGAACCCTATGTGACCTCCTCTTTTCCTCCTTTTCTGGGACCTCCCCCGTCGTAATCTATCCCCTACCTCAGTAGACAGAAACTCTAAGCATTGCATGCTTTTCTCTTTTTCTTCTTCACCTAAAAGCATGTTTTCTTTCCTCTCCACCTCAACCCCATTAGGTCATACCCATGATAACCTTCTCTCCTTGCCAGCAGAACACTCTTCTTGTCTCTGTTTTTTCATTCACAGCACTCCTCCTAATGTTAAGGAGTTGTTGTGTCTGCATAGTGAGCAACATGTGGAATATATCAAAACCGACTCCATCTCTCTGTCTTGCTGCCGCTTACTCTCAGGCAGCCGCATGCAGACAGATCTCGTAGGCTTAAAGCATCCAACGTGAGGAAATGGGGTGTCCGTCCAGTCGTGATTTAGGTCAGGGAGAAACAGGGATTGGATCGTTCTCTGTTCTCTGTTTATTTGAGGCAGGAGCCATTACTGCTGTCTCTGAGCCATATTTATACACAGACACAGAACAGACAAGGCTCAATGTAGCTCTAGTGTTTTCTTTTTTCCCCCCTTAGTGTCTGAGTGAAAAAACAAAGGGCAAGCATATTATGTGACTCATGAGGGAGATGTGTGTCTGTGTACAATGCACAGTAAAAATAAACTGCTATGATTTGTGGTCTGGGCCTAATAGAGGATGGGCCGGCACTTTTAGCAGGAACAGTGTGCAGCACAGGGCCTCAGAGAGGCAACATTAGAAGTCTACTGGGACCTCTGGCTTGACTCCAGGCCAGTCCCAACATACTTGATTCACCCAGTGAAAGACATCTAATCACCAAACTGAAGTAAAATAAGCAAGCAAATCCATCTGCTGCATGGAGTGGAGCATGAGTTCAGGGTTTCCAGAGCTAATGAAAGTATTTGTATGTGTGGTCCAGGTATTGCTCAAGTCATGAGAAGCTAAATCTGTTTACAAAATTAGAGGAGGGTGTGCCTCTTTTTAAGGTTTTCACGAATTGCAAAAATTACATTTATGGGTGGAGATGTGTTTTTAACTGGATGGGTTAAGATTGGTATAATAGGGTAAAGTAAAGGCTCAGATTTTTGTCTCCTGATGTTATAGCCATTATACCAAGAAGCAATTATGGTGTTTTGGCTCCATGTTTGCGTTCCAAACGTTCTCTTAGCTTTTTTGTGTCTGTAGTTTAACCTTATTAGTGACATAATATCAGTTTCCTAAATAAATGCATAAACACATAGGTCGCCATTCACCTAACTCTTTTTGCACCAGCATGCACACTAGCAAGCTAGTATTAGGTAGCATTAGCATCACACAAGCCATCAGGCTCCTTTCCTACAGTTTTCAGCTTTAGTGCTTCCTCTGTTTATCTCCAGCAGCTTCCCAAAGGCTTCTCTTGCTCACTTTCTTGTAACTTGTCACTTAGAGTCTGACAAAATTCATAAACTGAGCAGCGAGTCTTAGCTAGCAGAGCGGGTAGAAACAGCAGTAAAACAGACAGAAGAACAGGGGGTGACAAGAATGAGAGGCTTGTTTAAAAATCAATCTTTCAATCTGTGATTGTAATAACGAATAAAAACAAAACAGACCACTGACATCTTTTTTCCCATTTTTTAGCCAGTTTTATTTCTCATACTCAGATCATTTTATGAACTGCATTGTTTTCAATATGTGTTTTACAGATAACTGATTCTCTTCAATACAAGCCCATTACAAGCACTCTGTTTATACCAATACAAATATTGATAACATCCATACAGACCAACAGAAATGATTCTTCGCTCCTCACTCCATAAAACCCTTAGATGTAAAGTGAATGTAATCTATAAAAAGCAATTAAAAAAGAATGGAATTCATAAAAAATATTTAAAAATAAAAGCTTGAAAAAAACAAAATATAAAAAAAATTAAATTTGGGAATCAATTTGAAAAAAAAAATAACGTAAACAAATAAATACCAAAAAACCAGCAAATTTACTCTCAAAAATAATTTTTGATTATGAAGTTTTTTAAAGTTTTATTTATGTATTTTGTCACACATTTTAATTTAGAAAAGTCATTCTTTTTTTCACTTTTGCAACAATAGTGGAAAAAATTTCCCTCCGTACTATTGAGATATGTTTAAGAATATGAGTGACATCAGGAAAAGGAGCACTGTAACCTGTTTGATAGAGTTTTCCTATTTAAAATAACATTATAAAAATGTAGGAGTATTCAGAATTGATTTTCAAACATGTATGTTTCAATTTTGTATTTATTTTGAACATATAGACTAGACATTTCTAGGTTATTTTTCCCAGCTACAATGAAATAATGTTGGTAAAAATCAAAATTGCCTTCAAAAATCTTACATTGTTTTTCCCCCAGCATTTCTTTTTTTGGGAAAGTAATGCTTAATCTGTCCTTTTTCTGCATCGCCACAAAGCACCCGTGGATCAACTTGATGCATTCCTATTTTTAAAAGTCAAAATCCAATGAGGATTTTTCTTGTTTACAGCCACAAACATTGTGCAGTGCCATCCTCTACATATGGCAGTGCCTTCCTGATTTGGAGGGGCGTGTCGCCAACTGCTCTTTTTAAATTCACATTTGCTTTTTTGCTAAAAAACAACTGGAATTAAAATCTCCCTTATTTTGCCTCTTGCAAAATAATATTAATCAGCTTTTAGAGTTCTGTATATGGTCTTTATATCAGGAAAACATAGCATCTAAGGTTACATTTGTCTTAGGAAACCTACTGCAAACATTTTTATCAATAAATACTAATAAAATATTTATCCAAGAAAAACCTTATTTAAAACGGTCTAAACTGTCATCTCTATTGCTATTCAAGCCGTAAAGTCGTGTGTTTTACCCACCAGTGACACCTGTCACTAAGAAGACTATTGCAACTCAGGAGGGTTTCAAGTCCTGTTATAAAAGATTTGAATATGAGGCACAGGCTTAAAAACTCAGTATGATAACTTAAAATTTAAATATACAACTCAAAGGTTTTTTTCTCTATTTTCATCGTCTTCTCTGCTTTAGCTCCATATCTAAAGCCCCATTCTGAGGTGAAGGATGTCACAGACTTCAGGGTTGCACCCATCACAGCTGTCAAAGTGGAAGTGACTTCTGCTGGTTCTTAGTGGTTTTTTTTATCAAGTCATAAGGCTTTTACACTGCTATAAAATAGATTGCAAGCAGAAGCAAGTTTTTAAAATCTATGTAATAATGATTTGCACTGTTGCCAATTTAACTGAATATGCTCTCAATTTGTTTGCAAGTGCATCTCCTCTCTTTCAAAATTTACCAATAACCACTTCAGCTAAGATGCTTCATCAGTTGGATCTATTAATAAATTTTGTATAGAGTGTTTTTTTATGGATTTGGTAAATGCCAGTTGTGGAAATGTTGTTGCAAATGAATGTGGAACAAAGTAAAATCTGCCTCTGCATGCTGGCTGGTAATGTAGGATCTGTCTACTGTGAAACAGTCCCATGGCACCTATTGACTGTCTGCCATTACTGCAGGGTTGCCACAGCTTGTAAAAGCCTCGTTAACACAAAGGCCCGCTCACATGTTAATTGTCTAATTGACTAATTAATTTTTGCATAAAGGCACGCACAGAGAAGAGAGATAGCTAATTGAAAGTGACTATAGGTTTAATTACGTTATGAAACCCTGAGGAAGAAAGAGCTGCGAAGGTGGCCTTTCTAAATATCATATTTGTTTTATTTGTGTTTATAAAATCCCTCATTCTGGCTTGTTTTTCCTTCCATTTGTGGTTCTTCATCTGCAACAAAGCAGCCAACTTTAAATGACTCCCATTCACCAGCTATAAAGGTGTTTGTATGTTTAACACATTCAGAAATAATATTAGATTCTGATACATTAAACTTGAGCAAAAATACTTTGGTTTCAAAGTTTCACTTAAAAATAAAAAGAAACAACCAAAAAATGTAAAGAAAATATGACATGTGTTAAAAGATCTGATTTTTCTATAAAAAAAAAAAAAAACTAAAATGGACTTACTATTGCTACTACTACAACATATCACTTGAGGCTTTTTTGCTAAAGAACACTGGTCTAAATTAGTCAGGCAAAAAATGTAATACCAAGACTGAAACTGTTTAAAAATCATTATAAATGTGACCAGGCTGTTAGACATTCAATAGAAATGCAAAATCATATATTTTTATATCAAAGCATGATTAACTTGTAGGACTTAGATCCTCTATGGGATCTAAGCTTTTGTCTGGCTGGTTTTCTGTTTTGCACACAATCAATTATCCCCGGTATCCAAAACAATAAACTCATTTGGTTTCCAGCAAAAAAGTAAAATTGTTTTTGTTTAAGCAGTAAGCTTGTAGCATAAAATATATACTAACATTCAATGTTTGCTTAAAATCACTACATTTTATGACCAATCTGAATTTTAAAACACACATAAAATGAAATTTAAAAAGAAAACAAAACATGTATCCTTGATGAGTTTACAACTGAGATTAGACTATTTTACTGGTTATTTATTCACCAAAAATTTTTTCATATCACAATTTTTTGGTTTCAAATGGGAGAAGATTTGAGCTTGATTTCATTGCTGCAGTGATCGAACACAGCTGACAGCTTCTGGCAACAGGTTGTTGCAGTAGACTGCTAAGTTTTAACAGCAAGCCTCAAGCAGGCTTACCGTACTTAAAAACATACTAGCTACTGCACCTTGTTGCTGCCTTTTCTTTTGTCAACTTACAGAAATATAAAGTAAAGATATTCAGGGCTCTTATGGTATCCAATAGTATTCTTTGTTTCTGTCACTCATCAAGTTTCCCAACAGAAACTCCTCTTCTGAGTTGATACATCTTTGTCTTCACTTCAGCCTTATTCTAGTGATTATTCAACTGAACAACACGCAGACTTGGTAGAACTTGTAATTTGCACAGAAGCATTAAAGGGAAGATCTGTATATTTCTGATGATATCCAGCAAATAGTCTTTGGTATTTTCTGTGCTGAAAATGCAAATCCAATTCTGAAGGCTCCGCCTGCTGCAGAGGCTAACTGGAGGTCAAACAGAGAGAAGCAGACATACAGAAGGGACATAGAAACATTGATCTATAAATACAATTTCAACTACTTCATTATAAAACCCTAAAAGAAATTATAAGTCAATTAAGCTCCAGTTCCTGCTGTCTGGATGTCCTACCCACACATTTCTTTAAGAAAGTC
>JAUZNJ010032930.1:0-13433 GCA_034780135.1 Jordanella pulchra
ACGCGTCAATATGTGACGCTGAGGGGACATTGCCCAGGCGTCAGTATATGACGAGTCGGGAGTGAGAATGTGTTGGTATAATAATATAATCAATGATCAATTATTGATTTTACCGTCGATTCTGTATGACCTATTAATTAGCTACAACTTACAGTTCTAGTTATTTAATACATTTATAACCTTCCAGTAAAGCAGTATAACACCAGTTTTTGGCCTCTGTGTGTCCCTTTGCTCTGGGGTGCCTTTAGATATCTGGAGCAGTGGTTTCCTCTGTGTCAAGTATGGGCCCTTGGGGTGGGTCTGGAGACCCTCACAGCTGCTGTTAAGCATATTTTCCTACTGAAGGCATCTTTAAACCTTATATACACAAGCACTCTCGCATATGGATCCAGGTGTACGCTTGAGCTCTAAATAACATTGTGTAATCTTCAATATTAAAAAGCTCAATCTCTTTAGAAATTCGGTGAGCTACATTGACTGTGAGTGAGCACCATTTCGTGCTGCCTTTTTTTATATGTTGGTTTTCATTTAAATGTTTCAAGGAGTGACAATGTTGGAGCAACAGTGGTAGTAATTCATTTTTCCCCGCTGGGTAAATCGCACTGGATGATTATAGTGCAAATGTGATATAACGGCTTGTACAAGTTAGTGTCTCTGTGATAAACTGGTTACCTGTCCACATGCACCCCAAGACTTTCTCAATGACAGCTGGAGATATCCAGCAGCCCCCCTGTGAATGTAGATGGATAAGTGTTACAATAAAATGCTGGTAAATCTTACTTAGTGGGTAAATAATGAATTTGCTTTATCAGACTAAAAAGCAATAAACAAACCTGTATAATTCTGCGATCATCAGTGTTTGGTTTATGACATAAATAACAAACCAAATGACATAAAATAGCAATAAAAACAGTGAAAAAGTGATAATTCCACACAATTGTTCTTGCGGTATATTAAATGAGGATTTATGGTGATGCTGTAAGTGTATTAAAAAGAATACAAAGTATGCAAATCTATAGCATCTATTTATCTGTGCTCATAAGCAAATAAGGCCTCTGGATTCCAGTGTCTGTCCCTGGCTCCTCTTTTTTTGTAGCAGTCATAAGACACACACAATCGAAATGTGAAAGTGACAGCCTGCTAGCAGCCACACTCTGCACTCAAACAAACTGCTTATGCGGAATTGGTCATGCCAAGAGAAGCCATGTGCCAGTTTTTAGTTATTTCTGTGAGCCATTCTCCTTAAAACCAGCCTGTTAGAATTATACTTCCCATAAGAACATAGCAAAATTTAAAATGTAAGAAAATAAAAACGAGTAAATGTTTCTCATCATTCTTCTTTAGTTTTACTGAGTGTATTTGTCCTTACAAAAATCAGTTTTTTGTTATTGTGTGTTTCACCAAGGAAGAACTTTAAATAAACAGGTACAAATATTATTAATTATTTGTCGTGTTTTCATTCATTCATGCCTGTTAGAAGTTGTTTTTCCATCCTGTTTGTTGCAAATTAACTAAGGGATAAGAAAAGGCATTGTTTCATCAAAAAGTGTACACATTAACACACTCACATGGTGTCATTAGTTTGCTTCTAAAGGACATGTTTTTGGCTAGAACTACGATAGCTTCTGATGTTTGCTGGCTGAGTTGTGATGACTTGCTTAGCTGATTACGGCTAATATCTCAGCAAATACCTGAAAGTAGCAGCACGTTTGTCCTTAAATTTGATTTGGACATTTAAAGTACCTAGCCTCTGCCTCCTCCCCCTCTATTGCGTCCACTTGACCTCGTATCAAGCGGCTGCATTAGATCATTTTCGGGGGCATCTTTTTATATACAGTCTAAGGCAGAAACCAAGATGATAGGAAGCAAAGTCAAAAGGCTGCATTACTCCTGTTGTGTCTGCGTCGGGAGACAACGACAGATACGTTTAAGGTCAATAAAAGCCTTGGAAAATGTATGTTGAAGCTTTTGTGGGCTCTACTCCAGTACTTGGTCCCGAAAGTACCTTAAATAATGAACAGCTATTTGATGAGTAAAACAAGGAAGCTATGACCACGCTTTTGGAAATTGTACTTGAGCTACTAACAACGTTAGTTGTAATGATGCTACTGCCCATCACTGCTTACTTTATTATGTCAGAAATACTATTCTAATGTTTGCATCCAATGTAGGAATGGAAACAGCAGCAGAAACATCTGATCAGTAATCAGTCAACTTTTGGGACATCAGAAATTATTTGAAAAATTTATTTCCATTGCCTTTTCAGGGTATATACTTGTTTTAGTTGTTTTGTTGTTTTTTTATCAATATACAATTTCAGAAAATATAAAATCTTGAAAGAAAAACATGAAAGTTAGTAAAATTGATTTAAATTATGCTGTTTCCATCTTCTAATACGGTGCTTTAAAATGGACTTTAAAAATTCTTCATGGATACATGTGTAGTATTTAGATTTTTTCTTATCAGATTGAAGAAAGAACATTTGTATAGTTAAACATGTTTCTAGCTATCCATAAAATCAGATTATAAAGTTATATATAATTACAATTATATTTCAATTAGTTTGGAAGGAACATTAAAGGACGAATAAAACAGAATCTGTTGCATCCCTTCATACTAAATCAGAGCATCATTATTTCTTGGCCATTTTCCATATAGCCACAGTACAATGAAAAATACTCGAAGCTAGTCTGTTTTGGTTAAAAGTTATGCTGTGACTGTACGTTGCGCTTCACTTACCCTGACTATTCAGCTATTAAACAACTAGGAACAAGAATCACCCTGGGTCCATCGCTGTGAGATTTGCTGTCATAATGGACAGAGTTTTGGAGCATGAGACCAAGTCCAGAACCACCCCATGCTTCAGCATTAGGAAAAGTAAATATTTAATATTAATAAAGTCAGAAAAGAAAGTTTTCTGTACAACATATTCAGTATTAAACAGCTTTTTCTTCTCACAGGAGGACTGGAAGAAATTACTAGTATTGGTTTGAATTGGATGGCTTCTCAGCCAGCTTACACTTTAAGTTGTTTAGGTACTACTGTCCTGAAAACATTAATGATATTGACGTTTCTTCCGAGGCATGTCTGCCGCAGAAATCCACAACACTTTTGTTTGGATCTGTAGCTGCGTTGGCCTTTCAACAATGCACACTACATTTTTTGTTGTTGATGATCTTTCAGTATAAAATCAGGGAATTTATGGTGTTACAAGTGTCAAAATCTATACATATAAAATAAACATTGAACAGTGGTCTATCATGCTACTACAAAACACTATAAGGATCAGACCAGGTTTTGTCATTAGTGATCTATAGAAAACCTGAAAGAAGAGCATTTTAGAAAATGTGTCATATATTCAAATGATGTTTTTATTCTTTATAGAATGGCTGTTGGAAGGGTTTCATTTCCAAACTCCCAATTCATAAAATGGTAATTAAACCAAAAAGCTACCAAGAGACTTATATTTTAACAAAACTTTTCAATATGTTTACCTTAGGTGGTTTTCAAGCCGTTTTTAAATGTTAGCTTTAAGGTGTGACAGTAACCTGGCTTCAGTTTATCTCCTAGACTCCTAAAAGAACAGTGTTCTACTATCCCCTTCTCCATACTAAATGGAAGACATATTTTTTCTGGTTATTGTGAGGCGACCATTGGCTTAGTCTCTGTGCATAAGAGGAAAAAACTCTGTATCTTAAACCCCAGAAAGGTCACATCTTGTTTAAAGAGCCATTTTAACAACATTTTTACATTTGTCCAATCCTGGAAGGATATAACGTGTTTTATCGTGCAACGTTTACTGTAAAACAGTGTCCAATTCTTTATCACATTCTGTTACACATTCGGTTTAAAGGGAGCACAAAAGATCTTTTGTCCAGATGTACCCCTTAATGTATGTAGACAGACATTACTCATCATCTGATAGATAAATCTGACAAACCTCAGAAGAGCAGGTCAAGCAGGAACAAAAGAGAGAAATGGCTGGGGGGAAAGAAGAGGGAGGATCAGCATCATAACCCTCAGGTGAATCTGCTCTGCAAGGCAACAATGAAAACAATGGAAAGAGTGGGAGTGATGGATGAGGAGCTGGCCATAGGTTAATTAACATCTGGATTGAGGTCTGGCCAAGCCATCCATTTCCATTCACTGAGCCATATCTACCAGAGCCATTGTTGTTTGTGCCAGTAGGACAATTTTTCAAGCTACTTTCTTATCTGATCAGTTCACCAACGCATTGTCAAAAGTCACCATGGTTGAGGAGCCAAATTCTATGTAACTTCTCCAGGAAAAAAAGCTACAAAATGTTGCAATATATATTGAAAAGTTTTTAACCTGGCATAAACCGGACTGATATGTGTAATGCATTCTTAATTCTGCATGGTATTAATCTGGAAATGCTCCTGTAGGAATTGTTTGCAGAAGGGGGTACAATTCTTCGACGTAAATTGGGTACCTGCCTCCAATGTGTAGCTTTTAGCCAATCACAGCAGCAGTAGCAGTCTTGATTTGTTTCCAAGGGTTAACTGATGAACCAAACTCTTACCAAATCCGGTTTGGGGAAAGTGCAAACACGCACTGACTTTGAATCATTACGTGTACATTTTGTGGAACTGTTCTCCATCCATCCATTTATCCATCCATTTATCCATCCATCGGTCCATACACACATACATACATACATCCATACATCCTCCCATCACATCCATGCATTCATCCATCATTTCAACTCTAGGGAATACATTTTGAAAAGCTGAATAGAAAATAAACAACACAGTCAATACTGCAGTGACAGGTGTATTTTAAAAGTTTAGTCTTGGAAAAAATCAATCAATCAATCAATCAATCAATCAATTATGCATAGAAAGAGCCCCTTTCCATGAGTATCTTTTTTGCTTTTTGAATTCAATGTAATTTAAATAACTCAAAAACATAGCAACACTTACTATATGCACAAAAACTACTCCCCTTTAGTCCTTGAACCCAAATGATTTATTTTACAGAGATAAAAGGAAAATTGGGAAAGCTGCATCCCTCCTGTTGTTTTATTATAAAAGGCCACAGAACATTTATGTAGATCAGCCTAATGACATATGGGAGGAGTTTTAAAGATAACTACACTACAGCTTCAATCCATCAGGTGGAGGTATTTACAAATCATGTCTCCCTATAATGGATCACAACAAAAGGAGAACAGCAACTGGCTTAAATTTCTTTAAAAGACTTTTGGATTTGATTTTTTGTTTTCCTTAACTGACAAATAATAATAGATGATACAGTCAATGAATTCCTTCATTACGTTTGTGCTTGATCAATAAAGAAGAACCATTCTAATCAGCATTTTATATTTAAGTTTTTTTTTACCAATCTGCATCTGGCTTACTCCAACTATCTAACAGTGTTAATCTTATTTTCCCTTTATTCTTTTCATCAGGCAAATTAATTTCAGGTTTACAGCATAGTGACTAAATGTTTGTTAAGCTGTTATTACAACAACAAAAGAAAGATAGGTAATCAACACATCAAACAGGGCATGATACCTTACCATCGAGTCTTTAGCAAAGCTTTATAAAATATAAAACAAATTGAATAATATAAATCAATATTTTCACACCTACCTCCTGTTACTACCACTGCTGGTGTAACAATGCACTTTAGGATATCCTGGCTCAACATAAACAATTAATTGGAGAACAGGCAGAAGGCTTTCCATTTAGTAGCTTTTTTAGCTCCAGGTATATTTGATTTGGTGGGGATTTGAGCTGAAAGGCCCTTTAAAATATAAAGGATGCAGCTTATACACTTTTGATGCAGACCCTCTCCAACATTTCTGGTTGTTACTGAGCAAGCATCTGCTTTTGGTCAGAACAAAAGACAGTAGGGGCAAGAAATTGATGGATTGAGCTGCCACTAAAACATGAGTAATTCACCCCAGGACTGTGCAAACAATAGCTTCCTACCTCACAACTAAACATTATTTTCCTCCTTTGTCATGCGGGCGATGCTGTCAGTTCCTTTCCACAGAGCAGACTGATCAATCTAAGGACTTCTACCTAAAGCTGTCAAAAAATATTGATCCCTTGTACACTGGAGCCTAATTCCAGGACTCCATAAGCTGTCTTATGATTTTCATCACTATTCTCCCAAGTCTTTGACATGTTTTATCATCCTTCTGTATTTTACCAATGTAATCCACCTGTTATAATGTTCAACCTGACCTAAAGCAAAAACACCTTACTCCAACAGTGTCAAATTTGGTCCTTTAGAAAACAGCTAACTCCAATGGCTGTTGGTTTTTCAGAATCAAATCCAATTCTGGAGGAACATATAAATGGCTCATTCTTTTGCCAAAAGAGGTTAAAAACCCTAAAAAGATTTACTTGATATTAGAGTTTGAAGATTTTTACCCACTACCCAAAGGGCTTTCTCAATTTAAAGCCTGTGAGGAAGAAGACCGCTAAGCTTGTTGGGATGTGCTGTTCTGAACATCTTATCCAGATCTGTACCCCCCTAACAACAGGGTGTTACTAGTGCTGTTGGTACACAGGCTTAATGATGCATCATCAACACAAAGGCGACAAGTCTGGCTGTATCCAACAAACTTTTGACCAAATAGAGGGGTCCAGTCCTCACAAACCAACATTTGAAACGAGCACACACTAAACATATCCTTACATTCCCCATTCATACACTATCCTTCTGGGTCTGAAGGTGAATAATTGAAGAGCAGAAATTAGAGATTTTGGTAGTACTGGAATAACTGAAAACTTTGCTGTTTTTTGTGCTATTTAAAGCCTACAAGCACACTACTATAGCACAATGATGCAATTCAGATATGATGCAGGTCAATCCAGTAGAATCCTCTGAAAAAGCTCCTGTTGGAATACAATGTGTGGCAAATGCACCACCTCCTGATTCAGTTGAACTGTGGTGTTAACCTGTACAGGATGCTGCAGATCAAATGAGCAAATTGTGTCTTACAACTAAATAAATTGTCTACCTCAAATTCTCTCTCAATTGTGTCAGAACATTAAATGCCATTTAATAAATATAACTGGACATATGATCCAAATTTTATTCTATATATATTATTTCAGTATGCAAATAATCTCCCAGGCTCTACACACTCATTGTCAATCTCTCATTTTTTCTACTCACACAAAAAAAGTACTTAACCTGTTTTCCGTCATCTTGAGAACAGCACAGTCAGTGACAGATCACTGCATGTTGTTGTACCACAGCTTTACCGATTATTCATACGACACCTCTGGTAGATCTGTGAATGCCCTGTACTTGTCAAAATCTCAATGTGATGCAAAGTCAGTCTCATTTAGGAGGAAAACCCAAGAGCACCATTTGTAATTATGTGGATCCCTTCATAAGTAGTTTAAGATGAGGGGCAAATCACTTTATTTGGCACTGTTTCCATGCAACCCATTTGGGTGTTGGTCATTTTTGTGATCAAATAGAAAGAAGTAATTAATTTTGCATTCATTGTCGATATAAAAACTTTCTGTTTGTTATATTGTCAGATAAATATATTCAGCCACTCTAAATTCTATACTAGGCCTACATGTGGCACTGTAACGAGATTAAAGAAACACAGAAGACTGGCTTGGCTTCTGTGCATAAAGCTGATGGACTGACTTGCATTAGGTTGAAGCAATGGCTTCTGTCATTATTATTATTGTTTTTTCCTTACAAAGTCTTTTAATAAACTTTTTCAAGAATTATGAAAACAAAAAAAATATCCTCAAGTTAGTACTTATGATTAACTCACAATTTAAATTAGTACCAATGCTAACACATACAAGGTCATGGGAGGGTCCTTTCTCTTCAAAGATTTCCAGATTTCTTTAGAAAGCCTTGACTTTTCCAGTTCTACTTGTAATAAGATCTTTTCTATGTTTTGAATGTATTGAGGCCACTCTGCATGAGTCAAGAAGCAGATAAAAGGTATCAACCATCCCTCTGCTCCCTGTATTTACTTTGAGTGTGTCAATAGCTCCTAGAATAGATACCAGTGGGCCTAACAATATTGGTCTGCTTAATACCTTAGATAAAATGTACTATTTAAAAATGTGGAAAGACACTAAATTAAAACACCCTACATCCCAATAAATAAAATATCCTATTTAAAAATCTTTAATCCCTTTGTGGTATAATGTCTTGAGAAAAAAACAACAGCAATGATCAATGTAATTCAAAACTATTATCCTATGGACGTCTGAAGTTGGAATACTCAAAATAAGTGGAAAGTCACATCATAGACAGAGCTTTATATCTCAAGATGTGCCTGTTTAAATTCCCTACACTTGAGTATGCTTCTGATAAGGTGGTGGGTGTTTTCCTAAGGGGTCCCCCCCCACCGGATAAAAGAAACAGTTGAGTCCTGGACAGTCAGTGATGAACGTGGAATTGGTAGATAGACCAAAAATAAGGTTCAGATGTGATAGATTGGGTATGGAAAACACCAAGCAGTTCATACCTTCACCAGGCAAGAACTGCTGACACATTTCAGCCAGCCATGTGAGGCCTAGTATTGTCAAGCATTAGAAGGAACCCAGGGCCAGCATATGGTCTTACAATAGGTTCAAGGATCTCATCTCATTACGTGATGGGAGTTAGGGTACCTTGGGCTAGAACATGGAGGATTGTGAAGCCCTCAAAACAAATAGCTGCCCAGACCATTGCTAACCCACCAAAAAAAACAGTCATGCTTGAGGATAGTGCAGCATTCGAAACAACGTTTCTCATCTATAACGAGCACAGAACTAAACATCTTTGCTTTTCTGTCAAAATGTCAGATATAGCCTCACTCATGGAGCCCTCATGTAGTGGTCTTGCGGCTGGGTTGCTACCCTCCTATAGCCACCTTAACATCTCCTGGTATATCCTCCATACCCTGGATGTGGCTCTGACAGACACAGCAAATGTTTTTGTCATAACTTGCAATGATGTGTCATCTTAGATGAGCTGCAATACATACCTCTAAGGGATTAAAGTGGAGCAATAAGGTCCAAGGGAACAGCGATAAAGAAAGGGGAGGATTTTAAGTACTTTGGATAAACAGTCCAGAGCAACAGCAAGTGTGGAAAGAGATAAAGAAGTGTGCCCAAGCAGGTCGGAACAGGTGGAGAAATGTATCAGGTGTTTTGTGTGATAAATGAGCATTAGTGAGGATGAAAGGAAAGATGTACAAGACGGTGATGAGACCAGTAATAATGTATGGTTTGAAAGTTGGACTGAGGAAGAGACAGGAGACAGAGCTGGAAGCAGCAGAGAGAAAGATGTTGAGGTTCTCTTTAGAAGTGACAAGGAGAAATAGGATCAGTTATAACTACATCAAAGGTGAGCTTGTGTTAGATGTTTTGGAGATAAAGTAAGAAAGGCCAGAGTAAAATCGTTTGGGAATTTATAAAGAGGGATAGTAAGTACATTGATACAATGATGTTGAAGCGGGAAATGCCAGGCAAGAGGCCAAGAGGAAGATTTATGGAGTTATGAAGGTAGTTGGTGTGACAGTAAAAGATGCAGAGGATAGGGGTCAGTTGGAGTCAGAGGACTTACTCTGGCGACCCTTGAAAGGGCAAAGTTGTAGATGAGAAGGTCACCTACAGGTATTGGGCAGGCGTTGCTGTTTCAGTAATTTTTTCCGTATCATGTAAGGGACAGGGAGACTATGGTACTGTAAACAAACAATGCCTAGAGCTGCAAACACTACATCCACATGCACACATGTCAACTTATTGTGTCTACCCTCGCGAGGAAAGAAGGAAAAGATGACAGAATGGGCCCAATTAACATGTTTTCCCTTAAAATGGCTAAATATGAATTTATAAAAAATTACAAAAAGACTGTAAATGTAAAATACTGATATGAGATTATGGGTTTTGCAGCTAATGGCAGAGACATTTTTTGTAAATGGCAAAAAAGGGTAAAAAAAACAGAGTATTAAACCTCTGTAATTTTGGTTTTAGTTACCACAGCTACTTGAAACCATGCTTGGGTTCTGGGTTTTCAAAAGTTACAGCATTATTTATAATATTTATAAAATGTTTATATACTGTGTTTTCTTTGAAACAACAGAAGCTGTTGTGATACTTAGACATCTGATAAAATCTTCTCATATTTATTTTGATACCAAAATTATTTATATAGAGTTTGTAACTGCTGAGAAAACCCCGATTAGATTCCAGCATATTATTTTGAGCACAAACCTCCGGAGAACCCTTGGATAAATTCAAATGGCACAGAGATCCCTTCAGTTAATTAATCAGGAGAAAGGGAATTAGGCACATGTAAAATATGTTCATAAAACTTATGCTTGTTTTCCTGAATTAATATTACTAAGTTCTTCTGTTCATTCATCCATTAAAATTTAGATCTAATTGTCACACTTCTGCTTTGGTTTGACACTAATGTGTAATTCACATGTCAACTTTTGCAAAACTCTCTGTTACACAAGTCTAACTTCTTTTTCACCAGGGAATGATCAGTTGTTTTATTGCTTTATCACTATATAGAGCAGGGACTATATAGTGGACTTGAGTGAATTCCATCAACTGACCGTGGTCTGACAGAGGATCCCAACTTTTTGCTCCTTCTTTGTTACGACTCCACACGATTCCTGCTCGATCTTTGTTCTTTCCTCCTGCCAAAACAAATTCTTATGCTTTGTGAGGAGAGTTCTCGCAAAGCCTTCTGGGATATATATGCTCATCTAGTGACTATGGATGATCACTACTTTTCAAGGTGCATTGTGGGAAATTTTGAATCCATTCATTTTTCATCCACTAGACCTTTGGACACTAATCTAAAATGGCATAACCGCTATATAGTGCTCTATATAGCTATTAGGGCGGACATTCGGACACACCTCAGTTTTTGACACTTTAATTTCTCTTTAAGGAGCTTTAGGGATTTTCTTGAGCCATGGTCTTAAAATTTAAATCACTCGATGAACAGGCTAATTTGGTTAATTTGCTGTTTTTCTATTTTCCTGCAAAAGCCTCAAACATTGAAACTAGCTTTGATGATCAAATTGTTATAAACATGTATTACTGTATTTCATATTGTTTCTCTCCAAATCAGGGTGCCTCAGCGTCGTCCATGGGCTGGCCATCACTGTTTTTTTTATATTTTTCTATATACTTATTAGTTGATTCTACAAGAATTGGTGCAAGACTTTTGTTGATTTACAAAACATTTAATACAGGTCTAAAACATAAATGAGATTGCCAGTGAAGATTAAATTTTGTCTATGAAACTTAGGTAGCAGATCCAATGCAGGGCTTATGAATTTATAATTATCATAACTGGGAGCACATCTATCGGCCAGTGTCACTGGTTTGGTCAGAAAAATGTTATTACAGTTATATTTTCTTGTGTAGAATTAGCCAGAATATTTGTCTATCTGCATCTTTCCCTTATTCAGCCAGAATAAGGGAAGGGATTTGTTTATAAAAACTTTGGAACCACGTGATTTTGTCTTTAAACCTAAGTGACCAATCCAGTTGTTATGCAATATATTATAGGCTTAAATTCTTAAGTGGCTTTCTAGCAAAAGCTTTAGTCAGATCTTAGTATTTTAGATAAATCCCCTCATTTTACTGACCCATTTAAACTTTTGCAATTTCAGCTGACAAAATGCAGCTCAGTGTCTTTACTAACCCTTGCTGTTTCATATATTAAGATACACTTAATTTAAGACATGAAGAAATGAATGAATGAACTTTGTGCCTCCACTAAGAAAAAAAAAACAGAAGGCAGAGTTGTTTCAATAAAACATTTTAGATGCTATTTATCTAAACATTAAGAGATAAATTTTAATATCTATCCATCTTATTCCGTCAGGGTTGCTGTGGGCCCAGTCCCTATTTCCGGCAAACTATGGGTGGAAGGTGGGGTACACCCTGACCAGTCTGTCCCAGGGCAGGAATTTTAATATTTGTTTCTTATTCCAGTACCTCATTTTAAATTATGTTGTAGACCCAGGTTCATCTGACATATCAACACATTCCTTCCTAACTCCAAGCTTAAAGAATAATACACATCACCATGACAAACAGCTGTAGATTAAAATTTCACCAAGTGATTATAAATCCATTAAAGCATTGGAAAAATGCAAGAAGAAACCGACACATGAAAAACTTGTTTTCAGCTTAAGAAATAACTTATTGGACAAAAGGAAGAGCATTCAAAAGTTAGCACAAAGCTTAAGTTAGTACAAAAAGAAACCAGTAATTAGCCTCTAAATCGGGGTGTAGAGATGGACTAGACTTGAACCTTCAGAGGCTCATGAAGACAGGAACAAAGTCGACCTTCTGTCACCTAAAGACCATCTCCAGGATTAATGTCTCAGCAGGACCTTGAATGTCTCAGCATTCAATGTCTCAGCAGGACCTTGAAAAACTCATTGCTGCTTCATTGATCTTTAGTAGAATTGATTACTGCAGTCTTCACATGTTTACCTAAAAAGTAGATCAGACAGCTGCAGCTGATTTAGAAAGCTGCTGCCTGCATCCCCACTAAAACTTAAAAAAGTTAAGAACATCAGGCCAGTTTTAAAGTCTTTCTAGTGGCTTTCTGAGATACAGAAAGCCAGTAGAAGCCACTAGACTTACAATACAGCTGTAAGTCTATAAATCACTAAATGGCTTAGCTCCCAATTACATAACCGACTTGTCAGTGGATCCGCTATCCAGAACACTCAGGTCTTCTGGTGTAAGTCTATTGTGCATACCTATAACCAAATATGGATTAGGAGCTTGTCAAAAGGCCCTGTTCAGATGTAGAAAGATCTAACATAGGCATTCACCTCCATAAAGAGCCATTCTGACTCCTGCTGCCTTGGCAGCATTGCTGTAGGGCTTTGCTTATTAAAGCAAGTGGATAAGGCTTCAACCCACTGGGCGAGTTAAACTTTAAGACTGAAAACAAATTTTAGAACAACAACTTTGCTTTCATTTTACCTGTGTAACACACAGAGCTTTTTTATTTATTCTGTTCCCTGAACAAAAGTTTAATTTGAGACAAATTTATATACAATACAAAGACAAAAGAAACTCTGATTTTGAAGTTATCAGCTTTTTAAACTCTTATTGTATTGTAAAAAAATAATTTAAAATTCTTTTTCATTTCAGAACAATTGTTAAATTTTTGTCTGATCTTTTATTTACCCAGTTTATCACACCTCTGCTAAAGATTCGTTTACTTTTTTTTTTTTTCTTCTGGGCTGGGTGCGGGGTGGGGAGCCAGGCCCAAAGCAAGAACGAGTTGGGTTGGTGTGGCAGTGTCGCCACCCCCCTCCCCCCATCTGGATTTTAGGCTCACTTAGTGGATCATTTGATATTCCCAGGATCAACCACCGGTTCCCGCCAGGTCTTTGGTCCCGGTATTATTGAATGTGAGTGTTATGTGTGATTGTGGGTCCG
>JAUZNJ010032931.1:0-13433 GCA_034780135.1 Jordanella pulchra
TATGCAACGAAATTTCGTTCTGTATGCACTCTGTGGATACAAAATGACAATAAAAAGTCTAAGTCTAAGTCTCTAAGAAGCATCATGAATCCAACCTGGAGGATGAAGCTCGGTCATGGACAGATCCGGGCTGTGATGAAGTATTTGCTTAACACCTGGACACAGTCGAAGTAATAAGGTGAGATATAGCAACTCAGTGTAATAATCTGCAGGCAGCTGCAGTCTGAAATGTTGCACAGAGAAAAGGTGCAGAGGATGGAGGGAACAGGGAGACTCGGCCTGTTCAAACTTCTTCAGTACTTCCAACAAGGTTCTGCTTCCACATGTTTGTCCTTTGGTCTCTTATCACTTCTACTGCTTCTGGTTTTTGTTTTCAGACAAAGTTAAAGTCATATTTATCAGAACAATGTTTTTTAAATTATTTTCATTCAATAAAAGAAGGAATCACATTCATCTGCTCATCATTCATTTATATTTCATTAATAACTGGAAACTCTGCTCTGGTTTACAGAGAAACTTTATTAGTATGAGAATCAGCAGATATGCAGTAATATTAATCCCTATGTTGCACCTTTACCTTATTGCAACATTTATCAGCCCTACTGTCTCTACAGTATTAGTTCAAAGAAAACTATCCTAACATGTGATGCTCAGTTAGAGACTGATGGAAATCAGAACAGACGTTACATAAATATATAATTTCCCAGATTCCTAAAATACAATGAGAGCAGCTTGAACCCATCAAACCCAGTCAGGCTCCAGCAATCAACAGGGAGAACAAAACCATGCTCATTAATGACCCCACTGTGATTAATAAGAAACAGCAGGAGAGGAGAGGCCATGATAAAGGATTGGATTTGGAAAATGATCTTCAGGAAATGCTGCTTGATTTGGTTCAATCAGCTGCATTGAAATCTGTGCCGATATGAAGCATCAGGATCATCTGAGCTCTGATTCTTGGTAGACTGCTGGTGATCTGAAAAGTAAAAGGATCAGTTTTACTTCAGGATCTGAGCTTCTCCACCAGAGATGGACGGATGGACTGGAGCCGCGCAGAGAGCTGGACTCTAACCTTCTGGGTCTGGGTTCAGCTGAACAACCACAGAACATCAAACTAGGGTCACGTCTAAACAACAACATGTGTCTGCTTAGATTCGTCTAAGATCACAGAGAGAAGAAATAATCTATGGAGGAAAATTCAGAAAAATCACCAAGTTCTCATGACAAAAACTCCGAAAGTCAATAAAACCACAAACAGCAAAGCTTCACATGAGAAAGAGATTAAAGAACAGAAAGATTCCTTCTTGGAAACTGGAGCTGGGTAATGAAGAAAGAACATCCTCCTCCTCGTCATCATCATATATAACAGATGTTTTAAACTAGATGTCTTTGATGGTGATATTAATGCTTAAACACAGAAAATAACATGAAAGGATTGAATGAACAGAGAGAGAAACAGTCTGCAGACTCAGTGACATGTGCACCAGGAGTGGCCTGGATGGGACATCTTGTTCTCAACGCTCCAGTAGAGCAGAGGACAGAGGAACAACTACAGCTGCTTCCTTTGATGTCCCTCTGAGAACAGATCAGGTGTGACTGAGTTCATGAGTTTGTGTGTGCAGTGAACTACTGATCTGAGATCTGCTGCTGAAGCTCCTCAACAAGGAAATCAGCAACAGAACAGCAGGAAGTAGTTCAGCATCCAATCTTTGATTGGTGGATCAACTGTCACGGTTGCTAGGCAACAGAGCGTAAACCAATGAGGAGAAGGATGGATCCAGATTTGAATCCAGAGGAAAACTCTTCAGGCCTCTTTATTTTCACAGAAAGAACCAGTCCAGGTAGAACCGGGTCCTTAGAAGATGGAACCGATGAATTGGAACACGGCCTAGGTTCCTTCAGATTTGTAAGCTGGTCTGTATAAACAGGATGGAGCTTTTGATGCATTTAGCAGGTGTTCATTATCAAAACCCTGCTGAGGAAACAATTCTGTGGAAAATATTGGTTCTTCTTAAGAGGAAGGCACCACAAGGCTTCCAGCATCAAACATTCAAAGAATTTAGTCCAATTACTTCCTAAAATCTTTTAGGTTTTCCAGAATCTTAAATTTTAATATATTTTCCATCATTTCAGGGAACGACTGTGACTGGGCCATGGAAAGAGTCTATGCAGACAGCTGCTGACCTTATGTCCTCAGGGTCAGAGATCAACTATAACACAGCAGCAAACCAGCAGAAACAGAATTTCCTGCTGTCTTCACTTTAGTGAATTTATATTTTCACTTTCATTCAAATATATTTATAACTGATTCAACATGAGGATCATAACGGCGAGTCAGACATGAAAACAACTGTTCTTTTGTCTAGACGTGTTTGTGGCAAAATGAAAACACCCAGAAGTTATTGCAGAAAACATCAATAATAATGTATTAATATGTGATGATATTAAATTGATTATTTAATAGATTATTATGTTTTATATCCTTAACATGCCATAAACAGTGTGAAGGATTTTATTTTATAGCCTTATTCTACATCAGATCCTGTTCCTGTTATTAACAAGGATTAATAAGAGAGATATTGCCTTTTCTATTCAATGCTGTTTGTGTTATTCATGTAAAATCTTGAATAATAAAAGAAAAAAATGCTAAAACATCCAAACTAAACACATTTTTCTCTCTACATCTACACCTGCTTCCTATGATCCTCCTGCTGAGGGAAACACATGCATTAAAAATCAGAGCGGGTGATAAAAGGCACCTGTTAGCGGCTAAAGCTGCAGCGCAGTGATGGGAAGATGTTCCTCTGAGGCCTTCAGCTCTGATCTACACAAGGTTGGAGGATTTTCACCTGAGTTCAGACAACAGTCTGTATGAAACACCAACACATTTATCTCCAGAAAGCCTCAGCTGATCTGGGTTGTAAATCTAAACGTTTGGTACAAATTCAAGCTGTTTTTAACACACTATCACATACAGAGATTGAAAAGTCAGTTCTACTCTTGTCTTAATGACTTATTTACATATAAGCTCTGCTTCCCTTGTTAAAAAATGCTTTGTCACCTGAAGAAAGAGTTCAGTGTTGGTGATCTGTAGAAAGCTACTAAATGAAAGGCAGGAAACACCAAAGCTTTGCTCTAAGATTCATGAGATCTTCCTGTTCTCTGCATCCAGCCCAGCTGCACTCTTACTTCTGTCAGCATAACTGACACTTTTAGGCTAAGATGATGGCTGACCCCCCCTGCTCCTTCCACACAGAGGCAGAAAGTGAAAATGGCTGAGGGACAAAAACGTCTCTACAAGGCCACATTCCGCCCTTCAGGAGATCCAAGAACACCTCCCAGTTCACTGCTGCAGAGCCAGAGTCCTGATGGCGGTTCAAGATGGCCAACACCCTGTCACCGTGCAGCTGGAGGCTCAGACCTGCTATAACCGGCTGGAAAGCCTGAATGGGGCAGTCTGAAGTCACATGAGGTTGTCGTAGTCCAGAAGTTTGGAGTGCTGACGGCTCTTCCAGAGGCGGTACAAGCGGAAGTCGAAGTACATCTCGATCATTTCTTTACCTGCAGCACAGGACAGAAACAGTTTAAGGTTAAACATCATGTGACAGAGATCCACAGCCACTAACCATGCCGCCAACGCCAGGGTTCAGAGCTCAATAAGGCAGCCGACACCAGGCCACAGGATCATTTCTAACCTCAGACACATTAAACGGCAGATCTGCTGAAAGCTTGAGGAGACTTTAAGAACATCAGCTTGAAGTTTTGGGAGAGAATAACTGCTGCTGAGAATCATCAGTGGCTTCAGTTCTGAAGCTCCAAGAATCATCTTGACTTATTTAGAATGATCAGGAGGTCAGTGAGGGATCTATCCAGTCAGACTCGGTCAGCATGGATGCCACTCTGCTGGACGTCACAGCAAGCATCTACTGACTCAGGGAAGCTTCGACGAGATGACTGCGCTCTGATCTGGGCTTCGTTTGTCTGCTCCCTCAAACGTTTCTCTAACAAGTTTTAGCAACATCAGTGAAAGACAATTATGATTCATTTTTCAAGTTCTTTGGTTCAGCTAAGTGGTGAATTTCGATCAACATATTTGATTTACAATGTGATAGAAGTCTTTCACCATATTGTGCCATAAAACCATGATGGTAAATTTTGGACATAGAGGACAAATGTTGATGTTTCATCTTAAGCATTTTCACTGGCGTAAAAGGTGCAGATAACTTCACAGTGCTGCACTGGACTTTGTTGGTTTGCCTCTTCTGAAGGACAAGGTGTGCTTTTGCTGCAGCAAGACAGATGGTTGCAAAAATTCTCTTTGAGCTTCAGGAACTTCTTGTTAAGTGAAGAATTGAACAGACTGGAGGTGAAAGCCTCCTAAGAAAGCCTTTCCCTGTATTGTGCCCCCCACCCCCATTGTGAGCCTGCCATGCTTGAATGAAAACTGCTGGAGAGAACTCAAAACTTGAAACCGATTTGGAGAGGTAAAGGTTTGGCATGTAGGGACAGAGGTTCTATCTAAAACAAAAGGTCTTTGATGATTTTGATCATTTAATGTGTTTACTGCTGAGACATGACAAAGCTGACAAAATGGACCGCATGGTAAACCATGTTACAGTAATATGTTTTGAGTTGTTATGAAGTGAAAACAAGCTTTATTTCAATAAGGGTTTAAACACTAATATAATAACAACGCTTTATGTGTTCTGCCATTTGCTCATTACATTTTTATTACCAAATTATGACCAAATGTCATTTAATGAATCCTGATTTCTGCTAACTGCTAGCTCACTCAAAGAAGATTAAGAATTAATTAACTAAAGGTTAGTGATGTCTGATTAATCAAACCATTTAATAAAACATTATTTAGCTGAATAATGTTTTATTCACCTCATGGATTTGTATTGGTAATTGGTTTGAAAACATCATAATTGCTCCTAATTAGCCATAAACTACTTTGATCACATTACAAAGTCTTCAAGATAAACTTTAGTTCCCAAACATAAAATCCATGCTAAAATGTGTAAACTTCTTCTTCTTTGTTCATAGTAGCTTAGTTTTAGTTGAGTTTCACTAGTTTTTAGCCAAGCGTATTAAACTGAAATATGTTTGACTTGGAGCTGAATGATTTTTGTTTATAAACTCTTATATTCTAAATGGAAGTTGTGGTGAATCTATTTTACATTTGGGCAAAATTATCTGTTTGACCGTGATTTGTGCTCGATTCACACTTTCTGTTATTGTTCTAACACGCAGCCTGTAGGGCGTGTGTTGATAAACAATATATGACAGTTCAAGTTATATTTCAGTAAATAACATATTTAACATTCCTACCGGGGTGGATAATAAATATATTAGTATCACAACAATTATTATGGCATCCCTACCGTGGTCATTGAATATAACAATTATTCTGCACATGTATGAGAATAAAACTAAGAGCTATTATTGATAAACTGTGTGGCATTAACATTACCTATTACCACTCAACCTAAAATAATCAAATACCAGATATTTAGGCTTATATAGGAAGAAATAAAACCTTAGACGAAGATTAGAAGATTTGTTACCAGATTTAACTTATCCTAAACCTAAATAACAAAAGACTGCAAAAAGTTTGTACACCAGACCCTGAATCAACAGGAGGTCCACCTAGTTCTAAAGGATGCATTTTCTAAAACAGCTAAAATCTCAAAATCTTGAGGTAAATGAAAATACCTCTGAAGAGAAAGGTGATGGAAGTCACATTAATGCCACAGACAAAGAAAAAGAGAACCAAATAAATCACTCTGTAGAGCCAGGTGATTGGAATTTGGGAAAAAATGCAGACTTCCATAATCTACTCTGACAATCTGCTAGCACTAAGAGGTCAGGAGAGTCACTCAAGGGGCTCACATCAATTTGACTGAGCATCAAATGTCAGAGTTCAAATCTTGAAGAACTCCAATTCAAACAAGGATCAATTTCACTTGCATTATCAAATACTAGTTCAAAATTCCCCAACATTTTATGAGCAAAATGAGCTTCCTCACAGAACAGGTCCACCAGGTGAGAATAGAATTCAAGAAATTGAATCGTTAGCCTAAGACAGAGATTTTTGATCCACAGAATTAACACTCAGATATAACTGATTATCTGCAAGAAGTTGAGCACAGTCTAACAGACTTGCCATTTCCTTCTTCTTCTGACAAATATAAGCTAATTTTGGACAACAACCGCTAGGAGCGTTCATGTTTTGATAAACTCCCTTCATCCAGAAATCAGAGAAAACTATTTAGCTCTTTGTCAAACCTTAACATATAAATATTCTCTTTACACAGATCAGGCCTTAGCCACGCTTGAAGCATTTTCAGTTCTCCAAGAAGAACATTAAGCACCCAGAAAAATATTACTTCCACAGGGACGGATTAACTGGGGCCATGCTGCCTGGTTTCTACCGGTTACCTGGCTGCCCCGGTCCTGGCAGTTACCTAGTGCTGCCTTGGTCTCTATGGAGAGATAGGAGCCACATTGGGAAAAGAGAGGGGAAAAGCATAGATCACACTTTATCCTTGACAGGATATAGTTTGAGATATCAAAAACCTCAGCACAAAAATAAGCAAATGTAAACACAAGACAGATATTTCAACAGAGGGGTCACATCGGAGGTGTAGTCACATGAAGTCAATCTGACATAATGAGACATTAGTTGTGTGTGTATGACGAGTGCATTCAATTTGTGCGTGAACGCTGACCACAGGCTATGTCCTTGATTAGATGAAAGTTAATCAACAGTCATTGAGCGCATCCACAGATGTTTTGCGGGTAAGGGAGGGGGGCAGTAGACTTCTGTGCCCCTTCACCATAACATCCAGGGGAGATTAGATGTCAGGCACCAACCATCCTCCTGCCGTGTGAATCTAAGAAAGGCTGCTGTACTGCCCACTTCGCGCAAAATTCTACACTCATTAAAGCCCCATGTCCTGTAATTATTCTAAATCCACATTTTTAACCTTGTACATATGTTGTTTTACTTTAAACAAAAGTAATAATTATTAATAAATAATAATAATAAACTAATACATTAATCACTCATGAATTTCAAATTAATGACACTTACATAATATGGGGCAAATTCAAAACTAAGCATAAAAAAGGCATGTGGCGCCTACATAACCTAATTCTTCTAATAACAAAGTAACATAGAACAATTATTAAACTTTCTCTGACCAAGTAATGTGAATCACATCCACAATCAAGAAATATGCAAATTACTGTCAGATAACCAGGATGCTATGAAAAGCGTATACTAAAATGTTCATTGTTCTTTTGTCAAAACTTCCAAGGACATAAAGTCATAATCACTCCATCTGCAATGAAGAAATAAAGGAAAGAGAGAAAAAAGGTAGAGAAATAAAGAGAGAATAGAGCCAGAGGTTGCTAGCTCATCGAAGGGGCTTAGTCTTTACCACTGGCCCAGTCAGACTCCACAAGCAGGCAGATCTTCATAATGGGTCTGTCCAAGATGTTAGTCTTTGTCTTTATCTTGACTCTGCGAACCAGACCATTCTTGTCTGGAACTGCTTTGATGATCTTGCCCATACTCCAGGAGTTTCTCGGCGCGCGTCATCCGCAAGAAGAACGACGTCTCCATCAGCAAAGTTCCTGGATGCTGTGGACCAGCGCTGGCGCTCTTGTAATTGAGATAGATACTCCTTAGTCCATCTCTTCCAAAACAAGTTGAACAAGTATTGTACTTGTTTCCACTTGCGTCCTGGTCAAACAATCCTGGAGGCAATTAGGGTGTTGTCTTCAGGAACAGCACATGATTAGGCGTCAGAGCCTCTAAATCAGGCATCCCTAATCTCAGTCCTCGAGGGCCGGTGTCCTGCAGCTTTTAGAGGTTACACTGCTTCAGCACAGCTGATTTCCATTGACAGGTGATTAACAGCCTTTTGCTGAACTGCAGTCATAAGAATCAGCTTTGCTGAACCAGGGAAACCTATAAAACAGGGGTGTCAAACTAGTTCCAGAAAGGGCCGCGTGGCTGCTGGTTTTCTTTCCACCCAAGCAGTAGCGCACCAGACTCCATTCATCTCATCAAGTCAGTCTAGTCTAAACCTGATGACTTGATGAGATGACTGGAGTCTGTTGTGCTACTGCTTGGGTGGAAAGAATACCAGCAGCCACACGGCCCTTTCTGGAACCAGTGTGAAGACCTTCCTCATCAAGGATTTGTTCTCTCACAGTTGAATTCACTTTCCGTACTGATCCTATCAACCTCTCCCATACTTGACTGCCACTAGATTCCACGCTGGTCGAACAGATGCTGCAGCTCACAATTGGCAGCAAAGAAATTCGTCCCATAATCTGAACGAATTTCTTTCACTTGTCCTCTGCGTCCCATGAAGCGTCAAATCGCGTTGATGCATGAATCAGTGTCTAATGACGAGGCCACCTCTATGTGCACTGTGCGAAAGGCCAAACAAGTGAAAATTACTCTGTATTTCTTTAAGACGGTTCTTCCATGCCTCACCTCCAGTGGTCCGAAATAATCCACGCCAACCCAAGTGAAAGGTGGGTGATCTGGGATCACTCGCTCTTGTGGGAGATCAGCCATAAGTTGGTTTCCAACTTTCCGTGCAAGCGGCAACGCATCACACATTTCACTATCGCTCTTCTAATGACAGTGTTGGCACTCAAAATCCAAAATCTTTGGCGCACCCTCCATGCCCAGTCTTTAAGTGAATCTGTTAGAGGAGTAAGTCTGTAATGTGAAAGTCTCTGAACAGGATGACTGGCTGCTTGCTGCTTTCTGGCATAGCTGCCTGACTAAGTCTTCCCCCTACTCGTAACAGGTCATCTTGAAGTACTGGCTTTAGCTTGTACAAGTTACTACCGCGCTTCACACTCTGAGCCTTGTGCAAAGCCGCAACCTCCTCTGATTATTTCTCTTTCTGACAGGATTTGACAGTCAAGTTGTGCTTGCTCCAAGTCTTCCACAGAAAGTTGAGTTGGTCTAATGATCGCCTTGAAACTGTCGATCTGGCCTTGGATCAGCTGTTCACTATGAACTGTACTGTCCTTGGTGTTGGCTGCACAGAGCACTTTGTGATTTTGAAAGAGGCTTTGCAGTATGGCCATCAACTTCAGGAACCATGCCATGGTTCTTTCCATTCTGATCCATGATGAGAAGTGGTTGATTAATCCTTTGAATGGAGTGACATTCTCTTCCACTTCTATTCGATTCACTGTGACCTTTTTGATCTCAGGATCATCTGACATAAGTTCTGTGTGGCTCAATAGAGTGTTGGGCCAACTCTCTTCAGGACCGTGGAGAAACTCTGGCCCCATGTGACACCCGGGGGTGTTCTTCAGGAATTGATCCACTCTTTGCCCTCTAGAGGCGCAGTTGGCTGGATTTGGGTTTGTCCTGACATGTCTTCCCTGCTCTACGTCAGAGCTCTTCAGGATAGCGGAAACTCAATTTGTCACAAATGTGCGAAAACATGTGGTCTCGTTCTGTAGATACCGAAATACCACTGTACTGTCTGTCCAAAAAACTGATTCTGCAAGCTCCAGGTATAGCTTTTTTCTCAGGACACCATCCATTTTCATTGGCCAGTCTTGCTGTAATCAATTCCATCCGGGGAATAGTATGAAGCCTGAGAGGCGCAACTCTGGACTTGCCCATCATGAATGCGCAGTGTGTTTCATTGTCTGCATGAAAGGTAGCTTACCGACCCATATGCTTCCTCACTTGCATCCACGAAGTGATGTAATTGCGCAAGTACACAGCTTCCACACTTTTCAGGCTTGAGACATCTTTCCACTGAGAAGTGCTCCAAGGCAGGAAGTGTGGCTACCCAGTCTGTCCACTGCTTCTTCACATGCTCAGGTAAGTCGTCGTCCCATCCAATTTTTAATCTGCATAGCTCTTGCAGGATAGCTTTCGATGGCAAGATTACAGGTGACAAAATGCCTAATGGGTCGTAGACTGAACCAATGACTGAGAGAAGTCCTTTTCTGGTGAATGGGCGATCTCTTATGGTAATCTCGAATTTGAATGTGTCTGATTCAATACACCAATTGAGACCGAGAGCCCTCTCCAGCAGAAGTTCGACATGATCCACATCCAAGGTTTTCATTTCTGTTGCCAATTCAGACTTGGGAGTCAAGCGCCAGTTGGTCACCCATTTGGTGAGGCGGAAGCCTTCTTTGGCACAGATCTTCATAAGGTCTTGACACATGGATACAACTGCCTCTTCTGTAGCGACAGGCTTGAGGCAGTTGTCTACATAAATGTTCTGTAAGATGGTCTGAACAAGTTCAGGTCTGAACTGCTCACTCTGATCGTCAGCACACCTACTCAAAGCGAAGTTGGTGCAACTCGGTGAGGACATGGCCCCGTTGGTCATTCAGGGATGTGCCTTGATACAACGCTGCACAATCAAATACAAGCCTTAGCTTCTTTTTGACTGGGCGGTATAGGTCATGGTATGGTATAAACCACACCTTCCCTTCTTTGTGTATCAGTTCATCCTCTGAAAGTTGCACAGCGTAGCCCAGGGGTCTCAAAGTGGTTTCAGAAAGCAGCAGCAGAACCAGACTCCAGTCATCTCATCATGTCATCAGGTTAAGACTAGACTCACTTTATGATATGAATGGAATATGGTGTGCTACTGCTTGGGAGGAAAGAAAACCAGCAGCCACACGGCCCTTTCTGGAACCACTTTCACACCTATGGCGTAGCCCTTCTCTAACAGGTCTTCCATAAAGTCCATATACTCCTGTCTGTAAACTTCCGCTTTAGGTTTTGTGCTCGTTGTTCAGCATTGATCGATTATTTGGCATATGAACCGATCTTTTCTTTAGGGGTAGACAAAAGGAGTAGTGACCGTCAATCAGTGCAGCAGATTCTGTGGCCAGGTCCATGAACATTATGGTCTTCCCTGGACATTTCCACGTATTGATGTTTTCCATTTTCCAGAACATCCAACTTGAACTGTTGCAGCCACAGGCTCTCCAAACTGCTGACTATTACGCGGTTTGCTGTTTTCCTCTTTAGCCCTCCTTTGTCTTTGTGACTGTTTGTTTACCTCAAATGTCTATTCACAGTCCAGCCTTGCTTGGTTCGCACGACGTATGGCCCATTACCAACACTACTCACGTGCTCTCTCGGCTCCATTGCTTTGGCTACATTTGCTCCTACGTATGAGCAGTACAATGTCAGCTTCGATATGAGGTAAGTATTCCTTTAAGGTAGGTCCACCTTTATAGATCCTTTTGTTTTGGTATGTATGTGAGAAGACATCTGGAAGATTGATGTACTCCTCACCAGACAAGCTGCTGACTTCCAAGCCTCACACCACCGAAGTAGGAACAAGTTTCTCTTTATTCATGGTTCTCAGCAGTATGTTGGTCTTTCTTCCAGTGAGGTTCAACTCCTTCATCAATGCCTCGGTACAGAATGTGGCCGAGCTTCCTGGGTCCAAGAAGGCATACGTTTGCACCACCGTGTTTCTCCTCTTAGCCTTGACCTGGACAGGAACGATCACTAGCGTACAGTCGTCTTCCCCAGGCCCCAGTCTGCTCACCACCCTCGGACTTTGCATCAATTAATGCACTGAGGATAGTTTGTGTTTAACAACTCTGTGTCTCCTTTTCTGTTTCAGCAAAGGTGTCTTTTTTCTTAATGCGCAGCAATGTTGGATGCATTAGCAAACACACCCGACAGCTGACTTTTGCCTTGCAGGATTTACTCATGTTACCTTGCTTTAAGCAGCCAAAGCAACATCCTTCGTGCAGCAACTTACTGCACATGTCTAAGTTGTGTTCACCATTACAGAGGAGACACATCTTTATTGCAATCTTCTCTGAATTTGTGTTTTCCTTTGGCTTTGTGTTTGCCTCCTGTTAGTCCAATTGTACAGCACTTGTAGTGAATGACTTCTTAATTATTCTCTTCTTCTGTTCCTTGCTATTGTTTTGCTTAGGTGTAAGTGCTTTAGCCGTGATATCCTTTATGTCTCCAAAGATTGGGTGCAGTGCAATTTTGGCTTGTTTGTTAATAAACTCAACCAAATCGTTACATTTGATTCTCCTGTCAGGTTGCTCTTGTACACCAAATACACCTCTCCACCTTTCATGTAGCTTATAGGAAGGAAGCTTGTAGAAAGCTTCGAAACAATAGCCTTCCAGTTTGTGACATTATCAAGGTCCTCCATGTAACACCCTTCAGTCATGGTGTTGAGGCATGCTGTCAGAGTGAGAAAGCATTCAGCGATTCAGCATCCTCTGGCTTGTTAGGCGTCCAGTTTACCCCTTTATTCATGTAGGCTACAGCATTCTTGTAATCATTGCCGAAATGTTCTATTAGCAACCTCTTTGCTTTTTGGTAGCCTTCATATGGCTTCATATGAAGGCGGCTCTTTGTCAGCTCTTTAGGCTGTTCACTGGTAAATTGCTGTTAAAAATAGAGACAATCCTTAGGGCTTAGTGCGTGATTCTACGCCATGTTCAAATGCCCTTACAAAATTTTTGTAATCAAGGGGGGACACCACTAAAGATGGGAATGTCTAATTCTGGCAAGGTCAACATTTTCTGTTGCTTTAACATCAATTTGGTATTGTATTCTGACAAGTCATAACACTGCAGAGTGTTTCAACTGCATGGTCATCTCCTACAGGTGTAGTTATTGGCTGCCTTGTACCAGTAAGCTGAGGCTGCTATACACCAATGAATTGAATCGGCTGTGCAGCAGTAGGCTGAGGCTGCAGTGGTATGAATTGACCATGAGTACTTGTATTATCAGTGACTGGATTTCGTCTTACAGGCAGTTGAATATATCCAGACTTAATTGCCATTGAATGGTGTGATCTATGGCTCACTTGAGAAGAGCATTGTTTTTCATAATTTTTCAAAAACCTGTATTTTTGCATCTAAAGCTGCAATGACTGTTTGCAAATCCAATTGTTTTGCCTTTATTTCAGCTTCCTGGCATTTTAATTTAGCTTCTAATTTTTCCCTCGTAGCGGTCCTCCAAAAGTGCCTGAGCAGGCAGGCGACTGGGTGACGGTACGCAGATAGCGTAGTCCTAGATCTTTGCCTACTGGTCACCACCAACCCGTCCACGTTTCTAACCGATTTTCCCTGCTCAGTGACCCACCCACTGAGAAGCCCACCCTGGTTATTGGCAGCTGCATAGTCAGAAACGCGGTGCTAGAGACACCAGGGACCATAGTCAAATGGTTGCCAGGGGCCAGAACAGGCCCCCAGACATCAAATCCTACCTGAAACTGCTGGTTAAGGATAAGGTTGAATACAGTAAGATTGTTATTCACGCTGGTGGTAATGGCACTCGGTTGGGCCAATCGGAGGTCACTAAAATTAGTGTTGCTTCGGTGTGTAAGTTTGCCAAAACAATGTCGGACTCAGTAATTTTCTCTGGTCCC
>JAUZNJ010032932.1:0-13580 GCA_034780135.1 Jordanella pulchra
ATATTATCTCAGTTAAAGTTCTTACTTTTTATTCGAGTTTAAATACAACAGAACACCAGAATGAATTCCACATCTGAAGTGAGCAATTAAGTTGTTTATGCATGAATTTACCACTGATTAGCACCTTGGCTGGTATTTAAATTCACAATGAGATTAGAAACACTGACCTTATAACCCTCTGGAAATTATCATTAAATTAGTTAATGAGAAGTTGTGTTAAAAATTTACATTCAAGTGTAGTATCCTGGTCTAATTAGCTGTAAAAAATGAAGCTGGTGGAATTAACTGTTTTTTTTGTTTCAAAATTATTAATTGTGCCCCTTTAAAAACAAGAAACTTAACTTTAGAAAGGGAATCAAGAAAACAAAATATTTTTTTCATAACCTTGTGATTCTTAAATAGTTTCATCATATCTTGTTTTTTTGGTAAGAAAAAGAGAAAATAAAGATTAATATATTCCCATTAGGATAAAATACAGCAGCACTGGTTGACTTTCATATTAGCTGCAGCTGTCATTGCCTTCCTTGCATTCTTGTGCTCTGTTCTTCTAAAGGGACCCTGTGGAGTTTTGTGCAAACAAAATGTTTGTTTTTTTTTTTGCATTCACTATCTCACAGAAGAATGCCTCCTGTGCATCATTAAGGCTAGAGGAATATGGTTCTGAATGTTTTTTTTTTTTTTTTTTTTTTTTATCCAAGCACACATAACATTTAATAGATTTTTGCCGCAAAGTGAACACATTGCTACAGTTTGTGTTTCTTATCTATTGTTCTGTTACTCATAAGCAAGTACAGCAATAAACATCATACCACATTTCTAAATATTGCTCTGCTGGACCTTATTGAACAGACAGATCCTTTAGAGGATAAGACAACAGCAGTTTTCTTTCCCACCACCCAAGGAATGACATTTTTATTTTTCCTTATGATTGTATACAGTGTGTGCTCACACTTAGCATAC
Organism: Jordanella pulchra; assembly: GCA_034780135.1. Taxonomy (NCBI): domain Eukaryota; kingdom Metazoa; phylum Chordata; class Actinopteri; order Cyprinodontiformes; family Cyprinodontidae; genus Jordanella; species Jordanella pulchra. Next base: position 961 of record JAUZNJ010032932.1, read on the forward strand.
ACTTTTCAGCTGCTTTTTCATGTGGAAAATTGCTTTATTGAACATCCATCTGTTCATCTACCAATATTATAATTCAGAAAAAAAAGAATGGCCTATATGTAGCAATTTAACATTATTTTTGCAGCTATGAGTTTTCTCTTTGTTTTTTTCTTTCATAGAAAGTATATACTGTATGGATTAATGAAAGCTGTTTTTTTTTTAGATAAAGCCGCTGAATATTGCTCTCATTACCTTCTTTTGGCTTTCTTCTAAGTAGAAAGAGCATAACTGTTTAACTGTTTTCTGTTATCTTTATTATATTAATAATATATTTTATTTCGGACACAACTAGCAAAAAAACACAAATAAAGTTAGAAGGGAGAAAATATATATGAGCATTTAGCATACTCGTACATTCCCATAGGTGTAACAAAAAGGAAAAAAAATCTCAGATCAGTTCCCTGCATGTTTGAAAATGACTGGTTTACACTAAACCTTCACCGTAAAAACTAAAAAGGCACGAGAGCATTGGCCGCGGCACAAATTTTACACTGTATTGTGACGTACTCTTATAGCTTAAACTCAAAAATGATCTGGATCATTAGCAATTTTTAACGAATTGTTCCTTGGCATGAGGTGCACCCTTGGAAAAAATTTTCATAAAAACATTTTCATAAGTTTATAAATAAGGCACAGCAGGCTTCTGCAGCCTCTGGTGTTCCTTCTGCTCTCACATTCTTCATTCACTCTGCACACTGCTTTCTTTTTTGATCAGCAGATCGAGACTTTGAGTGAGACATGGCTCACTTTGCCTGTCTTTTTTGTCTTCAGTATAATACTTTCAAACTTTTTTTGAGTCTTATGCTGAAACTGTCAATAGTCACTACTGCCAGTCTCTGGTTTAGGGGGAAGTGTTTGTTCTGCTTATGTCAAAAATTCCTGCATCTGAATTATAAAGTGGATCATCACCGAAATGTGTTGGATTGTTCCTTGGACTGAGGTGCACCTTTGGTAAAAATGTCATTAAGATCAATTCTTAACTTTGCAAGTAATCCTGTAAACAGACAAACAAACACACCCGCCCACACACACACACACACACACACACACACACACACAGACACAAACTCGCATAAAAACATACCCTGTATACTTTTAAATGGGTTTCTGTTTTGGATGAAATCGTTAAAGGAGCATAGTAAAAGCTCCAGAGATTTTTGCAGACATTTGCCCCCATTTGGTGTCAAGTTGAAATGACACCAGAGTGCTGCACATGCATGGGAGAAAAGGAAAAGCACACAATTGTGCCACTGCAACTGCATAATAATAATACGTATTTCATTTTGACTGAATACATAAAAAAGAGGCAAAGAGAAAGAATAGAAAATAAAGATACAAAACTTTCGGAGTAACAGATAACTGGATAGACAGTCTTATGCTGTGTTCACACTGCACGGGATTTGAGCAGATTTTTTTTCCACCTACAATAATAAGTAGCTTAGTCACTTCCATATCTAATCTATAACTATAATCTATTCTCTACCTGTTTTTATTTTAAAATGGCATGAAGACTCTTTATGTGGACTTTAATACACCAGTCGCATTGTTTATCTGAATATGTCTACAAAATGATGTCCTTTCAGCAAGCCCCAGTACAGCTGTAGCTACAATGTAGCTCACCACCATCAGTGGGTGAGTATGTGTGTGAATGGGTAAATGACTAAAATGTAGTGTAAAACGCTTTGGTCAACTCTCCTGACTTGAAAAAGCGCTATATAAGTACAGGGAATTTAACATTTTACCATTTAAGATCGCTAGCATTTCATATTGACACAGTTTCAAACAACAATAAATGTTGGTTTTATGGTCCAAAAGAGAGGATCTCTGATGAATAAATGCTGCAACAATTGAACACAGAACTTAAAAAAAAGCTTGTAATATCTGTTGTTAGACAGACTGTGTTTTAGAATTGTGTAATAAATGGCATTCAGCAATTCTTTCCTCTTCTTGGTCTACCTACTACCTATCTGATTAATATAGATAAATTCCACTCGCATTATAAAATGAACAGTTCATCCATCCATCCATCCATCCATCCATCCATCCATCCATCCATCCATCCATCCATCCATCCATCCATCCATCCATCAATCCATCCATCCATCCATCCATCCATCCATCCATCCACATTTTTTTTTACTTTTTAGACTGTTTTTTGTTGTGTCAATTGTAGAGTTATAATAAATCTAATATGAGCGTATATCTGTATTTAAAAAAGTAGGCTTTACGCACTTAAAATAGTTGTCATGATCCGTGGTTTTCTGTGTTATTTGTGAGTTTCTTGTTGTCTCTGTGCTCTCTGTGTCGCCCTGTCCTCCCCTGATTACCCCCAGGTGTGTCTTGTTTTCCCTGATTACCTCCCTGTGCATTTAAACCCTCCTGTGTCTCTTGTTCTTTGTTGGATCCTCGTCTGAGTTTGTCAGTGTTTGTCAGAGCTTGTCAGAGTTTTGTTTTGTGCTCGCTGCCTCGCTTATGTCCAGTTGCTACCGGTGTTAACCCTGGATTCTGTTAAGCCGTGCTGCCTGGTCTGAGGAGATCTTCAGTTGCTGTACTTTTGGACTCATCATTAAAACCCTCATTTACACCGCATCCTGGTTCCAGCCTCTGCCTCACCACCTCCACAACAACCGCTTCTTGACAATAGTCTAGCATTCTAATTAATGTGTTTTCAGGGGATGAAGGACAGAGATTTTAGGACTGAATGAAACTACACCTTTACTTTAATAATATTGCCAATGTGCCAAATTGCCAAATTTTAATGATTTTATTGCCACAACAAAGTTTTATTCATTGAATAAAAAAATGACTGTATAAAATATTCATTTGATATTTTATTAATTTATTGAACAACTGATCCAGATGTTAAACCATTTATTTGTTCATTCTGTTAATCAGTGATTCATTTATGAATAAATTATTTATTCAACTGCTTTTATTAATTTATTTCATTTACTTACACATGCATTTATTCAGTTATTGAAATTATTTGAAATTTTATTTATTTATTTTTTTTATTTAATTAGTTTATGAGTGAATGATACATGTAATTCATTTATTTGTTCATCCGTTTTCTTGTTTATTAAATCAATTTAAAAAAAAATTTCATCTGTTCATTTAATCACTTATTTGAGTCTTTCATTTTGTTGGGATCTAGAGTTTTCCACCTTCCTCCAGCAGAGCGCGCCGTGGTCTCCTGGGCTGGAGCCCTCAGCACACCTGAGGATCATCAGCCCATCAGGAGACCAACCCTTTTAAGCAGCAGTCAGACCTTCCTTCGGCGCCGCAGTGTTGACCTCGTTTGGTTAGCACCTAAGCCTCTGAACCCGAAGAATCTTGTTTCCTCAAGTGAGGACCCTGATTCTAACCTGCCTCTGTTTTTTGTCCTTAGGACTCCTGTCTCTAGCTTGAAGCTCTGAGTGAGCTTACCTGAACCTCTGCCTGCCAGCTCATGCGAGTTGGATCTGTGACTTCTGCTGGAACTCACCTGCTGCTCTCTCAGAAGAGCTGGAAACCTGATCCCGGCCTGAACCACACGAAGCCGAAGCTAGACGCTGCTGCTGCTAATCGCTCTGCCAAGTATACAAACCTCTGGATCCCACTGGTGCTCCCCTTCCAGGTTCTGTCAGAGCAATCTCTAAGGTACAATCAGAACCAACATTCCTTCCGTTACTGGATCACCTGGCTAACCGAACCTTCCAATCTGCAGACCTCAGTGATTCCCGACTTGGACCCGAACCGGAACCAGAACCTTAACACTCAGTCTAACCTTTAATAAACTTGTTAAACTTTTTCCGTTTTCTGTGTGGTGTTCTGCATGTGGGTTGATCTCTGAAGCCCATCATGACACATTTGTTCATTCAGCCAACAATTTGTCTATTTTTTTCATTCAGCAGTTTGATGTTATATATTGTTTAGTATTAAGCATTTTGTATTTTCCAGTGTAATACAAAGGTTTTAATATTCTGACCTATCCATGTAAAAACTTAACATGTATATGAATAGAAATAAGTTTCCCTCCAGCATGAGGGATTCCATTGAACTTGGACTTCTCATTTGTGCAGATTTGCATCATGGTGCATCTTTAAAATTGCGCCTTTTTTTTACTTCAGATCCCTTCCCTTTGTGAGAATTTTCTCTGAGCAATGATCCACAAAATTCCTGTGCACAAAGAGATAAGAGGCCGAGAGAATAAAAACTGAAACTTAGGTGAGATTGGGTGATGTGGGGGTGCAGCAGAGTGTGACATAGCAGTACATTTAAGCTCGACTGCCTCCCATCCTGTGCATGTGACAGTAGAGGATCTGTAAAACCTTTGCTTCGCCCCACAGCAACAGAAAGAACAGCAAGGGGTTTGGGGAGACTAAATTTAGACCCAATGTGCTGTACCATCAATCCCGATTAACCCAACTACAAAGTTGAATTTGTTGTTAGGAGAATATGGCTGAATGTGGAATCTATGTTATGTAAGACTTGTTTTGTGCCTTGTGCTCCTACATGTTTGGGGAAATGAAGAAACATTCATGTTCCTGTGAGTGTGGCACTGTACTTCTCATCTTCAGTAACCTGGCCATTATCCATATTGCATGAGGTAATTTAACATTTGCGAGAGCAAACCTTTGGGATCTAACAGTTACATCTGTGCCTTTTATGCTGAAAAAAGCCTAGACTAAGGGTATAGGCTTTTTCCCAGGGTCTGTAACTGAGAAATAAAAAGAAAGTCCCTTTTTCAAATGCAGACTTTCTGATTTTTTTTATAGTCAATCTACATATATTCTCTTGATAAGAATTGTGCATTTCAAAATCAGTCCAAACTCAGTAGTTTTCAATTTAGGTACAGAGTGATGAAAAAATATTCCCTCTGTCTTGGCTTTCTTGTCCCACTCAGATGTCACATATCTCTATTTATATCAGAAAGGGATAACATAAAAGAACATGTTCACATGTTCTGTTCATTTTGTTCACATGTTCTGTGACAGTCACACACAGGTATTTCGGTCTGAGATTGCTGGGAAAAAGATATTGATCTTGTTGAACATAACTGTTTTGGAATAGATTTGAATTTTAAGGTCTCAACTGGTCAAACACTGGTGAGGTTAAAATATAGGAAACTTCAAGGTGGAATGCCAGACTCAGGAATTTTCAGACAATAACTAGCCTCAATTATTCACTTTAATTCAAAATTTAAACCAGATAATCAAATTTACTGTGTTAGGATGTGATTGTCTCAACCTCTATCAGTTTTTAGTCTTCATTACTCTGTTAAATGCATTTATGCAAAGTTTCAGGAACCTCTCTCTTTAAAGAGCTGTTTAAAGACTTATTTTGTATCGATTTTAAAATGCCATCTTTACTGTACTCTGTTCAAGCAGATCTTTTTTCCAAACTTTTTTAAATGTGAAATATAATTAAATGAGCATTCAGGATTTAAAAAGGCTTATTGTTGAACTTCTGAGTTTATTAGAAATACCTTTTACAACAACTGATTTGTGTGGTTAGTCTGATCATGTACATGCTAATCAGCTGTTTTTCCAAATCTTGTGAGAACAAATATTTTTTAACATTTGAGTTCAAAGTTGCCCTTTTTTAAAAAAATTATTTATTTATTTAATGTAATTATTTATTTATTTATTTATTTTTATTTCTTTCTTTTATTTTTTGTTTATTTTTTGTTAGTTGCTACCTTAAAAACATGAGTTGATGTAATTTGAAAAAACAACCAAAACAGTTTATTGGAATGTTAGTATTCTAACTTAAAATTGTGAAAAGAAATATAATGACACATTCTTCTTACAAGAGAAAGTAACTTTGCTTTACTAGATAATACTGTACTGTTAGTAGTATCTACTCCCAGTATTTAGTTTGAACAACAATTGGCCATTAATTAAACAGCTGGTATAAGTGCATTATTTAAGTTAACAGGATACATGATTGCCTTGACAAGAGAATGTGAGTTTTCATGACTGTGTAATGTAATATCATTAGTTTTTTATTATTGAGTTATCTATTATTCATTATTGAGTATTGAGTGAGAAACATTGAATTAATATTAAAAGGGAAACTCTTAAAATGTACTTTTTTAAGTTGAATGAAATCTTTTCTAAAAGTTGAGTTGAATCATCCTTTAAAGGCAGCAATTGGACTTAAAAATTTGTATTAAACCATTCTGATAATTATTACAGTGCAATTAGTCACAGTAAAAGAAAAAAGACTACACTGAAAAACAGGCCAAGCTCCAACATCTATAAACAGAGATGTCGATGGCAGCAGCACAGCTGATATTTCAGTCTCGGATGGAGTCACAACTGAACAGGAATAGACCAGATGAAGCTACTATAACAGGAAAAAACAGAGAGTACAGAAAGTTATGAGTGGAGCCTAACAAATACTGTAGAATGCGAGGATAGAGATAGAATGAAGCAGAATGAGGAAAAGTGGTCCCTATGTTCTCCAGCAACCGAAACATATAGCATCATGGCTGTAGAAAATAGCTCATGATAAGTGACTATTTTGGATGAGGTATAAGAGGTATGAGGTAGGGCCACAGTGGGGCCAAGGTAGAGCCAAGGAGAAATGTCTGTCCGCACTGAAATTCTCCCCTGCCAGATCGGCCTTTTAGCACTCTTCCTCCACTTACTTCTCTACTTACCCAGTAACTAAGCAAACATCTCTCTGTTTTTAACTATAAGCTTCATCAAAAAGGAAAGTTTTAAGCGTAGTCGTAAAAGTAGACAGGGTGTCTGCCTCACAGACCAAACAGGTAGTTGGTTCCACAGGAGAGGAGCCTGATAACTAAAAGATCTGCCTTATTCTACTTTTAGAAATTCTAGGAATCACAAGTAAACATGATTGAGAGCAACATGTTCTTTGAAAAGAGCTATTTGCAATTGCGTATTGCTCAAAAATGCTTATTTCTTTAAATGCCTACTTTATTTTTCTATTGTTATAATTGCTTCTCACTAACAGTATAGTTCAGCCTAATTCTTGTGCAGTTTGCAAGTGTGAAAAGCAAGCCCTACTCTGCAATTTACTGTTAAATTACAAGATATCGTCAGAAAATAGGACTTTGTTTGTTTTTGTTGTTAATTCACTTATGTTTTATCTTACAACAGCTGTACCTATAAACTGCAAAACCCTCTTTTAAATAAGGATTTCTGATCTGTTCTGACATGTTCACACATGAAAGTACAGAGACAGAATCTGATTTATAATAACAGTATGTCTTTATACAAGCTGTTTCACTTGTTTTTCTGCACAGAGACTTGTGTCTCAGACTGACATTTTGTTTTCATCTTCTCATATATTATGAATGAAAATCATCATAAATAGCAAATGTCTGACAGGCATTTGAATACTGTAGTTTTCCACATACCATGCATTTGACTAACATTTTGGGCTTATTATTAGTTTTTATTTATTTAGTTTCTTTGTGTATTTTAAACAGCCCTACTCCCTTTTCATTCCGTTTCATTTGTTCAAACATCATTTAACAAATGGAAACCTGTGTACTCAACCTGTACTACTATTTGTACAGTCAAAATATCAATTTGTCATGTTTCAATGACTTGTATAGACTGAATCGAAGAAAACAGCAGAAAAGTGTTGATTTGTTCATTTAATATTCACCAGGTTCAACAAAACCTGCAATGGCATTGGACAGACTAATTCATTATAACCCATAACCATGAGGTAAAAGTAAAAAGATCCTCATACCTTTTAAATAATATTTTACAAATCCAAACGTCTCAAACACACATAGCTCAATTAACAGGGATGTCCACTAATTAAAATAAAAAGCAAATAATTTCCTCTTGAATTACCTACTATGGGGCAAAAATTCTTTAGTTAGTCTCTGATGTTGCAAATTCTCCCACTTAGAAAGATGAGAGGTCTGTAATTTTTTATCATGGATGTACCTCAACCATACGAGATAAAATGACAGCAAAGCAATATCCAAGAAATCACATTGTGAGATGTTTTGATAAGTATTTGATCACCCAAAAACAGGCAAAATGTCCGGTCTTCACACACCTGTAATTTCCTCTTTGATTAGGCTCTTTATGTCCTACACTTGTTAACTGTATTAATATTAATTAATGTTCAAATTAATGTTTGAAGTTGAAGCAGTTGATATAAAAGCACATAGGCAGCCTAAAACAGTCAGCCTCCAAACTCAACCATGGCCAAGACCAAAGAGTCATCTGGAGAAAATTGTAGACCTGAACAAGGCTAGAAAGATTGAATCTACAATAGGCAAGTAGTTTGGTAAGGCAAAACAAGGCAGTTTATTTATACACACATTTTAGGCACAAGCTAAAAAGAAAAAAGCACATTGCAGTTGCATGAAGGAAACGCAAATAGTTAGAAAATAAAAGTGACACATTGAAATTAGTGGATTATTTTAATGTGCTACTACAGCTGGTGTCTGATTGTCTTTTTAAGCAGACATGTGAATGCAGTGTTGCAGTGATCAACTCTACTAAAGATGAACTGGCTGCACTCAGCATACTCAAAATGTTACGCTAAGTTTGGTTCTGCTTTGTGAAATACATGTGAAATATATTCATTTTGTTGTCCTAGATTTCCCAAATCAGCATGAGAAATTGTATTTTACATATGAAAAATGTTGTCAGCTCTAATGCATTTTGCTGCATATGTCAGCAGTTTTGTATTCACAAAGTATTACCTGCAATTATTATTGTTTTGTATTGTTATTTTCCTTCTGCAAATGCAAATGGAATCATGAGTGTTGATGAGGCAGCGATGCAAGACTTTAATGCATGTTGAAGAGCATCTAAAACATGCACCACAAAGTAGATGTGGAGGACCCACATTCACTCAGGACTGATAAGCCACTTCATGTAATTGAGGACTGTGTATTGAAAAACATATTGTATATCCATGTATATTTTTTGTTTCATCATTGTTAAAAAGGCATGTTCATTTTTCTGTATATTTAATGTGAAGTACTGAATAGGTTACTATTTTTTTTTCTTTGATACAATAGCTAATGGAAAAAAACACAAATTTTAAGTTTTGTGTTTTATTAAGAATTTCACAAAAATGTAATGTTACAGTCATTTTGGTTTTTTGCCATATTGTTTAAATAACAAAAAGAATCATAAAGAATATATTTTTAAATAAAATCCTGATTTTGTCACTTGTTAATGAAAAAAAAAAACAAAAAACACTTTGACATGTAATGTGACAACATTGCGGGTTTTAGGAGCAGGAGGTAACCGAAATGGCTCCCCCTTTCATTTCACTTCTCATCAAAAAAACTAAACATTACAGCAGTTACCTGAATAGCATTTGCATAAATAAATGCATTCATCCAATGGGTAACCCACAAAAAATGCACTTTTGTAGGAGAAAATTAGGAAGATGAAAATTAACAGGTGCAGGATACTTATTTAGCATAGGCAAGTATAGGCAATTTATTCAGCTAATTTGTTTTTTGAATGCAGGTAAGGGAGGGACAGGGTGTGACCTATTTCAGGGTGTTAGTGAGGAAGGTTGGGTTGGGTTACGATTTGTTGGACGATATCTTTGGGTGACAGGTCGGGTTTGGTAGTCATCCCAACAGTTTCGGGCTGGTGCAGGTTTGTGAAACTGGACCTATATAGGGGTCTGTGGAGACTTCCTCTAACTAAGCAAGCTAATGTGCCATAATGTTACAAGTTGTTCAAAACAGGATAGTAAGTGTGCTGCACCAAGTGGAGGTGAAGGTTCACCGGTCTATAATCCAATTTTGTCCAATGACATGTAAAACCTTAATGAAACAATAAGCAACTTAATAAACAAATTCTGCGTCCAACAATTCAGTAAAGGGTCGTGCCTATGCACATACCTTTGTAGCCCTAGTACCCAAGCAAGGTGTTGTGTGTAATTTCATATATTTTTGTATTTTTTTCCTGATTTTGCCTATAGTGTAAAACTGATTGTTCTGGTAATCAAACTAAAACAAAGGAAATAAATGAGGAGTAATTTGTAAATCTTGGTGTTTCTATAGAGGGGAAGACGTGAGTAAAAAATCGAAAAGTAAAAAATGCTAAGAAACGAGTCCATGCATTTGTTACTTTAAGGCTGGACTATTGTAATGCTTTACTATCAGGGAGTCCACAAACTGTACTTAAAAGCCTTTAGCTCATCCAAAATGCTGCAGCCAGAGTTCTGATGAAAATTAAAAAGAGAGATCATATTTCTCCTAGTTTAGCTTCTCTTCATTGGGTTCCTGTTAAATCTACAATATAATTTAAAATCCTCCTTCTCGCTTATAAAGCCCTAAATAACCAAGCTCCATCTTATAATGTATCAGTGATCTGATTGCTCCTTATGTTCCTAACAGAGCACTTCACTCTCAATCTGCAGGTTTACTTGTGGTTCCTAGAATTTCTAAAAGTAGAATGGGGGGCAGATCTTTCAGCTATCAGGCTCCTTTCCTGTGGAACCAACTACCAGTTTTAGTCCGTGAGGCAGAAGCCCTGTCTAATTTTAAGGCTGACTTAAAACTTTCCTTTTTGATAAAGGTTGTAGTTAGAGTAGCTCATGTTATCCTGAGTATCTCTATAGTTATGCTGCTATAGGCTTAGACATCTGGAGGACATAAGGACCACTTTTCATGATTATATCTGCTTCATTTTATCCATGTTCCCACATTCCACTGTATTTGTTAGTTCAACCTCTGACTTTATGCTTTCTCTCTTTTTCCTAAATCATGTTTCTCTTGCTATGACTTTGATCATCTGATATGGGAGCTGGCTTGGAGCTCATCTATCTGGCTGTGTCTTTCCTGCACAGTTACCTTTTATATATCTGCTTCTGTCCGTATGTCTGCTTCTTTCTCCTTTATACCCCAGTCAGCATGGCAGCTCACATTGAACCAGTTCTGCTGGAGGTTTCTTCATGTTAAAATTGAGTTTTTCCAGCTCTTGATTGCTATGGATTGCTGCTGAGTCAATGAGTCGATGCAATCAGCTGATTTTCCTTATAGAAAACTTTTGACCAACCCGACTGTGTGATCTGATTAAATAGTCTCTGTAAAAAGTCTTGAGATGACACATGTTGTGAATTGGCGCTATATTAACTAAATTGAGAATTTGAATTGAATTGAAGACAAGTTTCCTATCACAAAGGTCAAACATGTTAGGATTTTATTCGTATTCTATTTTTCTCTCTCTCTCTCTTATTCTGGCCCTAAAACTCTGCCACACTGTGATGTACATGGCTTCCAAAACTTTTTTTTCTTTTACAGTAAAGCTCTGCATGGAGAATAGGGTCAAAACACCAGCTACAATGAGTGAAAACCTGATAAAAATGTAGAGAAAGTATTTGACCTTCATTGTTTCTAATAGTTGTTCTCCACCATATTCTACAAATCTATTCTTCAAAAATCCTACAATCCTGAGCTGAAACAGGGAAACCTCTAAAAGCTGCAGGACACCGGCCCTCAAGGACCGAGATTGGGGATGCCTGGTATACGGGCTCATCCAGGAGGAGCATGACCTGCAAAGCAAATAAATTGATGAAATAATTTGGTTTTTCTTACATCTTTTTCTTTTTTACCAATCTGACTGTAAGTATGACTGAATTGTCTTGGTAAAGTGCCTTGAGATGTAGTGAAACAGTGGCATATAAACAAACTGACTTTATTTTGTACACTTTACTGCACTCATAAAAAAATTATGTATAGTGTAAAAAGTTCAAAGGGGTTGGAATACTATTGCAATATGATGTGTTTTACTTATTCCTATAACATTTTCCCTTATTCAATTTAAGACATCCACCTTCAGTGACTACAAGGCATCACTGAAATAATAACTTCTAAAATAATAAAAATAGCAAAGCTCTACATGATATTTAACCACAGTAACAAAAGTTTTTTAATCTTCTTGCCTCTCCCTATAGTCATTGCATTCTTAGTTTTCTTCATACTGACATAAGATTTCTCTGTGGGCATCATATACAGCAAAAAGCTCAATGGCTTAATGGCATGGTAAATGTCATCTCCATTAAAAAAAAACGTTGATGGATTCTTCTTGTCAAAAATGCATGTATTCTGTTCCAGCATAATAAAATATTTATTCAAATGCCACGTTTCTGAAGGAGTGTGATAGTTAACGTTTCACTTTTTGGGGAGGGGGGCCTGGTACTGATTAATATGTCCTGTTTTATTTGCATGCCGACTACAGAGTCTTGACTTTTGCAGATGTAATTCCACTGGATCTCTTGAGCTGATGGTGCCATGATTTGTCATTAAAATAAATGCATCAGCATTACAAAGTTGTTTTTATGGGAGACATTTCAAACATGAATATATTACCAAACACACATAATGTCAGTTTTGTTTGCACTTTGGTTGTCAAATTATCCGTCTGCCACATCCTTCACACAAAATAGGCTCTCAGTTGTGAAAGCATCCTTTATCCAGAGCTCCATGGAAATTTATAATTGTAATCCAGCCAGGACACCTATTCTTTCAGATGAGCTGTGTAGACCCCTGTTCCTATGTGAATGTCTTTGTCTCCTTCCGTCCATCTCAGGTTTAATTCTTTCTTACAGGAGCTTCAAATAGATAAATGGTT
>JAUZNJ010032932.1:18064-38477 GCA_034780135.1 Jordanella pulchra
TGTGCAATAGTTAATGATGGAAACATCACTCTGACAGAAAGATAAGCACCATTATTATTATTATTATTATTATTATTTAACACCATTGTGTTATATAGAAGCACCCTTACTATAATATTGAGATTGTTTGAAAACGTATTGACATAACTTTTTTCTGTATCCATTTACCATAAAGTGTCTTATTTGAATATCCTGAAAACTTTCATGACTTGAAACTGGTGAAACTGCTGTGTGAGCAGTGCTGGATTCTGTAATGGGAAGTTTCCAGAAAAACACATGAAGTGAACTAAGAAGCTGAAAACTTTGTTAAAACGTGTCCTTGTCTATTTTAAACACAAACAAAATTTACTCTGCTATATCACCAAATCAAGGTTTGATAACTGTTCAAAAATGACTTGGTATACTGAAATACAATAGATCACTTAGAAAATAAAAGTGAAGTGTTCACAAATGAATTATGTGCCTCCTGTTTTGCTACCCATTGCAGATGCATTAAGTATCCCTTATCTCTCTATCTTTCATTTTCAGACGTGAACTTTATGAGGTTACTTTTGGACATGGAAAAAAACTCAACCCTTTTACCTAGTTTTGCTGTGTGTATATCAATGTTTAAATCCTACATAGCATGAATGTTTTGTGGGCACAAAATCGTACTAAATGAGGTATGGCTGCCTCTTGTGGAGCTGGCATATTTCTCCTACTCCACACAAAGTTTCAAGTGATATATGATTGAGTGCAACCTTGACAATTTAACAGGGCACCAAAGGCATGGTTTCTTATGTTAATAGCTACGTTGTGTCAGTGTTTGCCTGCATAATTGAATAATACATTCAAAACAGATCCCTTTAAAATGTGCCAAATTGCATGAATATGTAACTCAAGGGTGATCTATACTGTATGTATCTGTCGCTTACAATTGCTTTTTAATGTGTAAGTAATTTCAATCTACAGTTTGTTTGGCGCAGAGCTTCACACAAGGATCACTCCTAGTAGAGGCAGTAATGAAACCATAAATCACAGCATCAATGGACGTCTTCCTAGGCTCTGATATTTCCCCAGACACTTTCGGTTCAGCCCTTTTGGCACGCTCACGGTGTTAAATAGATTGACCATAGAAGATAAACTTGAATGGGACTTTCAGGGGCTTATGACTTAAAGAAAGAATAAAGGAGAAGGGGGAAAGAGCCATTAAAATTGGTGAGTATTCAGTTTAATAACAATATTTTGATACCACAGAAGGCCTATAGCACCAGAAGAGGTGCAATGGAAGATTTCCTCTGCATTGTGGAGCATGATGTGAGTGGAATGGTATTTAAATGTCACTAAAATATCTTTTTATAGAAGACTGTATAAGGTGCCTTGGAGATAGAAGGAGTCTGTCTCACTGAAGGATCTCACTTTATGTTGGTTTTTGTGCATAAACAGGCAGTGAGAGGTGGCAGTAGGTTAGATTTTTTTTAAAGTCCAGTTCTTCCTCAGCGTGTTAAAGGGCAGATATTTAGCTTTTCCTGTATTCAGGTTTGCAACTCTCTATATTGATTTTCATCTCCATGAATCCAAAATCACAATATTTATGTACAACCACAAAATGCAAAAATACACAAGTCGAGAGTGCAGCTAAAAGTTGACAGAAAGTAATTGCTTCATTTGGGATGCATAATCCAGGGATCAGTGCGTAATACAATGGTCGCCAAAGCTAAAAGTAGTCCTTGCATAAAAGTATTACTTTATAAAATGTATATAACATGAAGACCTACCAAACTTAAATTCTACAATGGAATATATAAAAGTGCTTAGTCTGCCTGTAAATTACCATAGTTGCAAATATCGACTTGTGTCCAAATTGAAACACAAACATTTTGATGGCATTCAGATTAGGCATTCTAATTATTGTCTTGTTTTGATTCTTCTATAATGAAAAGGAAAAGGGGTGGCATATATTACGAAAAACTAAACAATATTTGCAAAAAATTCACATTAGTACCCATTACCATAATCAGTCAGTGTTTGTATTCAAAAGTGAACTGTATTACAGAAATGCAGCTGTCAAAACATAATCCCAAGGAGTTAGAAAGTGACATAATTCGATTTCTTGAAGTTTTTCCACATTAAGCTTTCTGACAATGAAGGATATTTGGGGTCCTAAACTAAACTAAACTAACTAAGTTATTATTAACTTAGTCAAACACTTTTGTTGAGTTTTAAACATTTTTTTTATCTAAAAAAATATTTAATAATTCTGTAATGAATGGATAACTTGTGTTTCATCCCTTACAACTAAAGGTGAACCAGCTCCCCAGCACCCTACAAGGGTAGGGACATATAGACAAGTGATGGATGAATGGAAAATATTCAGAGTTTTATGGGGGTTTAGAAGTTTTGCAATGTACTGTATTATATTAAAGTCTTCCTTCTGTGTTGTACTATTGTCTGCACAATCCGAAGTAAGATTAAAAATCTGTGGTTTTCCTAGTTTAAAAAGCAAAGGTTTTAGTTTTGGAAACTGCAAATGTATATATTTCCTAGGATGTAATGGAGGTTATTTATTTCTTTATTCCAAAAGTATGGAGCCTCTAAAGGGACACTGAGAGAAAAAACAAAAAAATAAGGAAGCTCTCTTGAGTGCGCCACAAAACTTGCACCAGAAACACACACATGGCCACCAGATACTTTCACATGCACACCAGATATTTTTCCATAGAAACCAGATATTTTCACGAGCGTACCAGTGTGTGCACACCACATACTTTCACCTGATAGTATGTGGTGTGCACACCCCAGGATGGTTTCTTCTTTCTTTTTCTCTCAATGTCCCTTTGCAGGCTCTGTACCTACGTCTGTTACAGCTATTGTTACATGGGTGCAATTTTTGTGTCTGATAAAAAGGCCCTCTATTTCAATTTGCCTTTGCTGTTAAAGGACACACCACTCCACCTGCTTCACACTTGCAACAAGTTGTAGAAACTAAAATGTTCTTCAGAGCTGATTTGTGACACGTTTTAGATTAATGAATACAATAGTATTCATGGCTGTTTTCACATTTCCCACAAAGTCTGGACATTTGCAGATTTCTGGAATGAAAAACTCAATGTTATTCACAACAAAAATGACCATGACATTAACAAAGACAATGGGAAAGATTATCATCTGATAAAAGATGGGTATGAATAAGAAACTTCCTGCTTTCAAAAAAATTAATGTCATACAAATCCTGAGTCATAATATCCTTACTTATTTGAAATAGTAATACACATATCCAAGAGTATTTAAAGTGGGGATTAGCCATCTATTCTTGTATCACATAGACCACACCACTGAAAACATTAAAAAAACACAGTATAAAGAAACTATTTTCCTAACTGATAAGCTTTTTGCTGACAAAACATCCTTAGACCAATTGTTGGCGTAGCTGCAGATATTTATTTTATCTGTCCTATCATAAATTCCAATTTAAAAAGCAGCAAAAATATGCATAATTTACTTAATGTTTTACCAACTTTACCAAAGGTTTTAAAGCTTTGATTATGATGGTGTTCTTCCTCTAACTAAACAGCAGGCCTGCTTTAAATTTGTCAGGACTTTCCTGCAGTTAAGGGAGCTTCATCCACATGATTTCTCTTTCACCTGACTCTGTGAGCTTTGTGGTAATGATCATTTCATGATTGAGTAACGCATTCAGCACCTGCCAGTCCAGTAATTAGTTTGGGCTGTGGCATGATAGAGGCCGTTTTTCACCCACAGGACAATGATTGCATAGGAGCTGGCAAAACAGAACTGTGTGATTGCTTTCTGTTGTTGCAGCTTTGGTGGGTGAAATAGCTTTTGAACGCATTGTGGGGGTCACCTGTCAGTTCATTTCTAGCATGTGCACCACCATGTGTCTTTATATCGCACGACAAATTAACAATACAGTATATCTGCTCAGACACAAGGTCATTGGTGGAGGAGGGCACTGCTTTATGTATGACAGAGAAGGGAAATGTTTTATGTTTGGTGTGAATGGGGTAGACAATTGTGCGACTCTGAAACTCTTCAACAGCAACATGTAACGATTCCCTGTTAAAGAAAACCCCAAGAGATGCAGCTAAAACAGGCAAAACCAACCATAGAATACACACTTTAGCCAAAGTTAAAAACAGCAAACTAACTGCACCACCAGTTAATGCTTATTTTATGAGCAGCCATGAATTGCAACCTAGGATTGTCGATTGCTATGAATTCAAGAAAAGAATAATATATGAGAGTGCCTGTAAGGAAGTGTTTGAACTTATTATCAATCACCAAAGTGTTGACCTTTACATGTGTTATAATTATTAAATCCTCTCTGCAACATCTGATAGACCCAATCTTAATGCACTGAGAAACACATATTTATCTCTTATTCTTTTGTCAAAAATGTTCTGGTCATCTATATCTATTACCACAAAACAGGCAAAACTGGAGCAAACTGCCCATTTTTTCAAAGACAATTCATCACCTATCTAGGAATCTTTGTTGTGTTGGGTCACACCAAACCTATTTCTATTCTCGTTTTCCAACGTATTTTCCGAGCACTCCCCTATACAAAACTTAATAACTGGCAGTTATTTATATTTAGTTATTTATATGTGTATTTATTCAATTCTCTATTTCCTTTTGTTTTGTTGTTTTTCGTTCCTCATAGTAGATGCCTCCACGCCTGTTTATGTTTGCACATCACTCCTGGTGCTGGAATTCTATTTAGACTCATAAAGGATTATCAAAACATCAAGATGTGGGCTTAGTGTATATAATCTTGTTTTATCATGATCAAATGGTTTTTGGTCTTTTTTTGTAAAAGCATATTACATGACTGTACACCTTTAAATCAAAAGGATATAAAAAGTCCTCTGTGAAACTACTTATTTTGTATTATATTTCTAAATATGTTTCAAATAGTGTACCAAGTGGTAATTGTAACAGGAGAATAGAGATGGTACCATAGACCAATCATAGATATTGAGTTTAAAGGACTCACTGCATTATAAATCATGAAATGAGATTTGAAGCAGATCCACTTTTGCACCAGAGCCAATGGAAGCCTCAAGCCTGGGGGGAACTGTGGCACACAGGATAATGCAAGAGCAAAAAAAAAGCAACAGCAAGAGTGAGAGAGGCCGTCCGACACAGTCAGGGGATATGGAAGAAACAACTCAAGGTTTTGTGACAGCTGAGTGAGAACCGTTATAAAATGATGAAAGTCTTAGCTGTTTTTGAATATACCCTCTATGTGCTTTAAACGTGTGAAGGCAGAGGCTATTTTTACTGTACCTAAAGTATTATCTGTAGAAAAAAATAAAAGACAGATATTTTTTACCTGTTATAGAAAAAAGGATGTGAAGTGGTCCAGTGGTGCACTTTGATCACAATTTATTGATGTTCGATTTATGATCTCTATCCTCTGACTTGCATGGTCAAGGCCAAACAGTTGAAGATGTTTTAGACAGAACAGTTAACCCCTCCCCTCATCCGTTGGCAGCTATAGCCTTAGCCTTCCTTTGCCAATCAAATGATTTAATCTAAGTACAGAGGAAAGAAGTAGCCATGGCTATCTTTCTCTGATCCTGGGAAATCCACATTCCTTCCCAAAGCTCAGGCATGAAATGCTGTCAATTATAGCTTGAAAAGGCTTAGGGGAAAAGTAAACCAATTTTAATGCATGAAAAAAAGAGCAAAAACATTCTAATGTGAATCTCTGAGAGTGCAACAAGTACATTCACATTCATTATGGTACAACAACAATTTAATTAAGTGAAGTAGCCAACTAATCCTACTCTCAACATGTTTACAAAAGTAGAAGACTTATTTTAATTGGGTTACCTTGTAAATTGTGATTAGAGTGGAATTGAAAAATGCTGAATCAATTGTGCTGCCCCTTGTATTCAACTATAAGGGTTTTCACACCTCTTAAACTTTTCAACATTTTGTCACAGTATGACCTCAGTGAATAATATCTGACAGAACAACGCTGAAGCAGTTTGTATTTGGTAAGTGACTTGAAAATTTATCAGATTTTAAAATATTTTGCAAGTTAACTCCAAAGGGTCCATTAGTCATCTCTATTCAGAATGACCTAAAATGTCATAACATTGCAATTATGACTTTAGACAGCGCAATGTAGGTTTCATAAATATATTTTAATATCCAGTTTATTCTATTCTATTCATTTTTTGCATTTCAGAGATAGGTCTGCTGGTTAAATTACACAGTGGGAGTCTATTTACTGGCTATGTGATTTCTGAGGGTAATTTTATGTATGCACTCTTATTTAGGGATATTAGGGTAAAATCAGATTAATATAAATCGCTGCCAAACTTTTGAGTTTTATCATTCCAGTTCACAATAAAATAGAAAAGATTGTGGAATGCTTTTAAAGATCCAACTAGTTTCAGGGCTGCATAAGAGGGCTTAATAATGTGCAAATACATAATACATCTTTCAATCCAAAATCTTCAAAATCTAAATCTGAAGCTTTATTTACCCTTTAAGTGTTTCATATCTTCTATGTATTTTTGGAAGTAGGCTAACTCATACCTCACCCACATCACATGCTTTAAATAAAATATCTGTTGAGCCAAATCTTGATCAGGGTCATTGAGGTCTTTTGAGTGTAACAACTCACCAATACTAAAGACAAGGGCTCCTTAACTGTATCTGTACAGCATTTTACAAAGTAACAAAAAGGACAGTGGCAGAAGTTTAGAAAATTCAAATGGTGAAATGGAAGCATGGGAATTCCTGTAATAATAACTGTTTATTATTTTGCTGTTTTCATTCTCAGTTTTGACAGCATTCTCACCTCCATTTAGATGACAGCAGGGAGCAAATGGTTTCTTTGTCAAAAAACATTTTAAAATGTAGAAATCAAGCCGTCGCATTTAAAAAGCAGAAAATCCTATCATGTAATGGTATATTTGATAACGCAAGCCCCCTGCCCTGTTTTTTAAATAATTGACAACCTATTCATTCTGACAGCAAGAACTGAGTTTGTAACCCACACTAACATATTTCTGATTATCATAGGCAACAGCATATTTTTAGAGCCAAACCACTACCTTGCTCAAAGCCTGTAAAAAAGTGATGCAAATGAACCTGTTTCTGGCTCACTGCACTTTGCGAATTAATAACCTTGCACATTCTGCATTACAGCGCAATTAGATTGTCCATTATTTTGTAAACGCCAGCAAAATCATTCCGTCCTCTCAAGCATATTGTTATGTGGCCGCATTTGCCTAACAAACATGAGATCAAAGACGTGTTTTTGAATCCTAATCACATCTATGTCGAGTCCCTCGCTGGTGCAGGATGGCAGGCTGCAGTCTGTGGCTGGCATGGTTTGAGGCCCTGTCTGAATACCTTCAGCTGTAAATAGATGGGCTGGAGGGATGATTTGCATATGAAAAAGAGCAATGATAAACGAAAATACTTAACTTGGAGTTTCTCACCATCCAACAGTCTTGACACCTTCAGCAGAATGAGAGAAACCTGCTTTTTATCTAATAGGATCCCGTTTAAGATAACTGTATTCATTCTCTTTGGAGAATGAAAAGGAAAGAGCAAACAAAGAACTTAGTCTGCAGTTTAGTTGACCAGGATGAACAACTGTAAGATCAAGGAGCCAAATTACCTGAAATTAAGACAAGTGGAAAGCAGATAGTGGCGTCACTGCACATTTGTAAAGGGACCTGTGTTTTCTACCAAGATGGCTCCTTTGAACAATAAAACAAAGCAGCAAGGGACAGTGTGGGACACTTGCTGCTTATCATCACTATTCTCTTTATGAAAAACAAGGAAAACTTGGACAAACTCACATATCGCTTTTTGAGAATCACCTCTCACCGCCTAAACAGCTCCTATATACAGTAGTAGCTGTTTAAAAGTTCCCGTTTTCATGATGGGTCCTTTACTGGCTGGCTTTTATGCTTGGCTAAACTTGGCTGGAAACTGGAGGCCATTTGAATGGCTTTCAGTCTGAAGGGGAACTTTTAACCTGCTACTACTGTGAACCATTCCTCAGCCTTCATCGCTATGTTTTCCTTTTTTTTAAATGTAGTTCCAATTATATTTTCATAATGATCTCAAACAGAGGACCCATAATTTTAGCCAAACATTTGAACAATTAGTTGTAATGTTTAACAGGAGCTGGAAAGACAGTGGAAAGGAACAGCAACTGGTTCTTCTGGGGAGAGAGTTCATATGTAAGTGACCAGCAGTCAAAGAGGGTGTTGTGATATTTTAATATATTTATTATCCACCCCGGTAGATATTTTGAAAACCCAAGGAATGCCAAAGGTTATATTTTTTTTACCTTAATAAGCCTAGACATCTGGTATTGGATTCTTAGGTTCTGAGTTTAACATCTCATCATTTAATGGTGTAAGCTGATATTAAGACTGTCACACAGTTTATCAATAATGGCTCTTAGTTTTATTCTCATACATGAGCAGAATAACTGTTATATTCAATGACCACAGTGGGATGGCATTAATATGTTGTAATGTTTTAATATATATATCAACCACCCCGGTAGCGGTGATAAAGATGTTATTTACTCAAATATTATTCGGACTGTGATATATTGTTTATAAACACACGCCCAGCTGGCTGCGTGTGAGAACACTGACTGACAGTGTGAATCGTGCTCAAATCATGGTCAAACAGATAATTCTGCACATATATAGAATAAATTCACCACAACCTGCGTTTAAAATGTATGAGTTTATTAACAAAAATCGTTCGTCTCCAAGTAAAACATATTTCAGTTTTACACTCTTAACTAAACACTAGTGAAACTCAACTAAAACTAGAAAAGCACTCGGAGAGCGCAGGGCACCGCCAAGTAGGTTGTTTGTTTGTTTGTTTTTCAAAATAACTTGAAAAGCATTGGGCGGATTTTGCAAAAATTTTCAAAGAAGGGACGTATTATAACCATTGACAATGATTACACAGATATATTATATCACAGTTTCAGCTTGGATTTTATGTTTGAGAACCAAAGTTTATCTTGAAGAATTTGGAATGTGGTCAAATTAGCTTTTGGCTGATTTTAGAGCAACTAGCATGTTCTTAAACCAAAATCTATGAGGTGAATAAAACATTATTCGGCGAAATAATGTTTTATTAAATGGTTCTCTTAATCAGATATCAATAACTTTTAGTTAATTAATTCTTAATCTTCTTTGAGTGAGTTAGTAGTTAGCAGAAATGAGGATTCAATTAAATGACTTTTGGTCATAATTTGGTGATCAAAATATGATGAGCAAATGGCAGAACACATAAGATGTTGACATTATATATATCGGTGTTTAAACCCTTAGTGAAATAAAGCTTGTTTTAACTTCATAACCGCTCAAACATATCACTGTAGCATGGTGAACCATGCGGTTCATCTTCTTCGTTGTGTCTTTACTCAGCACTAAACACATTAAATTAAATGATCAAAATCATCAGCAACCTTTTGTTCTAGCTAATATATCTGTCCCCCACTTGCCAGACCTGTATTCAAATTCCTTGAACTTGACTGTTTTAGCTGCTGATAAAATAAATCTCTGTTTTATAAGGTTTTAAAATAGTTTGAAATATAAATAATAATAATTACAGAAATCATAAATGCTGTATTTCAAGCTATGTTAAGACATATTCTCTGTTTATTTCCTATTTATGCATTTTATAGCTATTTTTATGAAAATGTTTATTTTTAGTGAGAACTAAGTTAACCTGGCTTACAAACAAAAAGATTGAGATTTTCAGTTCATAGATGATAAAAAATTACATACCTATAAATAATATATTACATTTCTGCAAGTAAATTCCTGTAATTTTGACAGACTGTAACTAAACTAAACTTAAATAAGTTTATTTACCAAACCTTTCAAGGCTACAGTTTTCTTGGTTCCTTCTATCCTTTATTTGTACAGCACTTTTTCTTTCCACATAACTTTCTAATAATATACCTGGGAAGAGCACTGTGAGCTGTTAGCATCTTTGAAAACAATCTTTTGTTGCTTGGAGTTTAAGGCAATGCCATGTAAGGTAACTTCCATAAATCACTGTGTGGGCTGTAACAAGATAACACAAAATGTATGTTTGTTAGAAATTCCTACATTTATTTCATTTGGCAGTAACCCATTAACATCAAAACCAGCAAGACGATGAACGACCATGACCTGGATGAGAACCTTCACCGATAAGATGAAGTTACTACACG
Source organism: Jordanella pulchra (assembly GCA_034780135.1). Lineage (NCBI taxonomy): Eukaryota > Metazoa > Chordata > Actinopteri > Cyprinodontiformes > Cyprinodontidae > Jordanella > Jordanella pulchra. The sequence continues at coordinate 28,290 of JAUZNJ010032932.1, forward strand.
TTCTAAGTATAAACAATTTCTGGGAAAAATAAATTTTGGTTTTTAAATAAAAAATAGTCTAATTTTTAACTGTCCTCTTTGATAAACCTTTGATAAATCTGTTTTAAAAATATGCATTTGACGTGGTTTTAAATGTACTCAGTGGATTTGTGTGACATTTCAGTCGCAGTTCAGCAGATGACCAGCTTTATTAGCCTTCAACTGAAACATCTTTAGGCTGCATTTAATGTCAAACTCTGCACACATCCACCTCCTCCCCTGGAAAAGAGACAGCTGGCTACTGCTGTTGCTGCTGGAGGGCATCACAATGAGCCATGTGGCCTGAGGGATTTGAGGTCTTCAGGAAGCCACAAGGACATTTTGCCTCATTTCTCATGGGCATCTTTTGATGTTTTCATCATGTGCTGTAGTGTAGCCACACATAGTTTTAACCCCAAGAAAACATAAGCCTCTGCAAAAGAAAATTTGTTGCCTTTCCAAGCTCCCATCACCTACTCCTTATGCTCTTAAATTTTCATATGATCTCCCTCAACTGGTAAGATGCAATGCATAATTGCGGTGTCCACAATGTGACCTTGATGAATGGTGCTGCTCCAGTGTCTGTGTTCCAGAGCACACCTCTCGGGAGTCGTTCATCTAGACAGGAGAGGCATCGGTCAAAGCAGAAATTGATCTGTGCATCAGATGCTTTGATTTTCTTGTGTAATAATCAGCTCAGTTTTGACACCCTAATGTGTAAACATGAAGGTAAAATGGAGGCAATGAATTTTGGAAGGACAGTGTTATGCTTTGTCTCAGTTATACTGTAGGTGTATGTGCAGACCACTGCAACAGCAAGTTGATACAGTAATGTCAAAAACTATTATTGAGTGCAATTAATTTTTATTTAAAGTGCCAATTCACAACACATCAGATTGGTTCACAGTTTTCTATGTAAGAAAAACCAGCTGATTGCATCAACTCATTGACTCAACAGCAATCCCTCACACCAAGAGTGCATGTAGTGACAGTAGAGAGGAAAAGTCTTCAAATTTCTTCTGTCTTTTCACTGTGTCACTCTTTGAAACCATCTCATTTATTAAGGGAGAAAAAGCTAACCAAAATAATTTAGCTATGTATATTGAAAAGGAATGATCTTCTGTTCAACCATCATAGAGTTTATAAACATTTGCCTGAAAGCTGATTACTCCCAAACTCTAAACAGAACTTGACATGACAACATTTAAAACATAACCTGTCACACCAAATGAAATAGGCTAAAATAGTTCATAAAACAACATATCAATAGAATTTCAAAGGCATAAGTTCCTTGACTTTTATGAGCCTAGAAATGGTTACAAAAACATTTCTAAGGCTTTGGGACTTCATTGATACAAAGTTAGAACCACTTGACTGATGAACTTTGTCAGGGGCAGCTGGCTTATCAAGATTACTCCAAGATCGCATTGAAATCTCATCTAGGGGATCATAAAATGCTCGGAATTGTATCTTTACCCCTGGAGTTAACTTGTTCCAGTTAAGTTTGGTGTTGTGTATTTGCCAAGAGGACAGCAAGTCCAAATCTAAATGATTATGAAGAAAAAAAAATAGTTTCACGGTGGCCATGTCAATTTCAGGAATTAAATCAGTTAAAGCTTTAGTGTAGTGATGGTAATAAGACATATACTTGCTCAGAAAATATTTTAATTAATGTGGCTTGATACAAAAACAGTCCCAGAAATAATGGGCCTATACTAACACAGTGAAAAGACTCACAGACAATTTATCACAAATGTTTGAAAAAAATATATATTGCCACCAAGGGTGAGTTAAACAGGTAAAAATAGATTTTATTACAAACAACCAATTTGTTCCCCCAATTAATTAAATAATGTTTAAAACTGTTTTTGTATTTACTTAGGTCATTTTTGTGTCATTATATAATTAGTTTGATGATCTGAAACATGGGACACATGACAAAAAAGCAAAGACAAAATAAATCTGTAACAATACTTTTTTAAAGTATTTATACAATCCACACAGCATTTGAAAGAGGATAAACATTGTCTATATTGCTATTTTCTAGTGACTAGAATAAGACATATTCAATAGAGAACCCAAAATGCCAAGCAGTTATTCATAATGCATTGTGAGAAAGTGCTGGATTAGTGTGTTGGGTCCCCTGTTGTGGTCAGTGTGCTACTAGAACAGTAAGAGGCAGGCTAACATGTGTTGGGCATTGATAATGACTGGTTGAATCGTGGCATACCCACTGGAGTGCCGAGCAAAATAAAAGCACACAACCATATCAGTCCCGAGCATGGCAGCAATCGCCCACAACAAAGAGGAGTGTTTTGCATGCTGAGCTAAGCTGATGGGTTTTATAGTCAAATAATAGGGATGGGACTGAAAAAAAAAGTAAATACCAACATCGAGGGATTTCTTCCTACATTAGGGTAACACATGTTTGGATATATTGCGGAGAGATCATTAATTTTTGCCTGATCTTATTTTCAAAAAAGGAAGAAAAAATGTTTAACTTAAAGAGGGATTTAGCATTTCAAGTTGAATTCTTTTAATCTGGTTCAATGGCAGCATGAAGTAAGTTTCTGTCGATATGTCGTCGATTTTCAATGGCCTCTCAGTATTTAATGAGGGGGACGTTTAAAACATCTTGTTTTGTTTACCAGTCTGTTTCTCTCAGTCTGGTCAATAAGTTCAACTTGATTCAGACTGTTGCTGGGAAAATAAACTGAACTTTTAATAGAGGTTATGTTAGACAGCATTCAATTCATTTAGTAGGTTATTACTTTCAACTAGCTAGTTCATGTAGTATATATTTCCAGATTTTGATTCAAAAATGTGATTCCATGATGTGGATCTTTAATGATACGATGCCTTGCAAAATTATTCCCACTCTGATAACTTTTATATTTTTTCTTGTAACAGCCTCAGATTTCAGGGTATGTTTTTTGGGCTTTGTTGTGCTTACACACAAAGTATTTACACAAAGTAACATACCAGAAGGAAAGTGGAGGAGAAATGGTACTATTGCTTACATTTCCAACCAAGTAAAAGTGCAGTTTACCTTTCATGTAAGTGCCTATATTTAAATTTCCAATGGTCTTATTTTAAATTACAGCTACAAGTCATATGGTGTCTCAACTATGCCATTCTCAACTCACCTTTTGCAGAGTTGGAGAAATAGCTTAATAAAACTGGAGGGAAATGATGTATTATTTTTTAGGTCTCACTACCGATTCCAAGTTGAATTAGGTCTAGATTTTGACTGAGTCATTCTAACACATGAATAGGCTTTTCTCTGAGCATTCCAGTGTAGCTTTGGCTGCATGTTTAATGTGACAGGGAAACATTTCTACGCATAGTTCTGCTATGATCATGGTTCACAGTAGCAGTTGTGTTTTATTTTTTTTTAGACTGTGCAGGGTTAGTTTTCTGACAAAATGAGCATTTTCTATGAAGATGGAAAAGTACAATAGTCTAGATTTCTGTGTGAAATGCATGGTATAGCCAACATACCATAAGGAGAATCTCATCAGGACCTTGGAGGAATGTCTCCCCTTCTCCTCCCCTCTCTTTACTGTAAATAAAGAAAATTAATGCCACAAAAGTTCATTCCTTAAGTTTAGGTTTCATCTGACCAAAGAGCCTTCTTCCATATGTGACAGTGTGGTGTCCTTTCACTATGCCTCTGAGTGACCATGCGCCTTGGCTATGTGGCTACTTGGCTAAGGGGATATCCCTTGGGCTGACTGGTCAGTGCGCATCACTTTCACCCAGGAGTCTGGGGGTTAAATCCTGCCTGTGTCCTCTGTTGTTTACCTTTCCACCAATACTTTTGCTCCACAATGTTTTGCATAAAACTCTTGTGGATTTTCCTGGCTTTAGTTCAACTTTGACCCTCTTTCTGCAATCTCCATGGCGGACATCTTTGTGGAATACCTAAGTAATAGTAGGCATGGCAACAAAGTTATCCATCTCAGCTTTGTATAACTGCAGCACCACCAAACTTACTGTGGGACTCTTGGCTGTTCCCTTTATTCTTCCTGTTCCCAGTTAGTGTAAGAGGCTGGCCATATCTTGGCAGGTTCAAACTTATACCATGATCTTTTAATTTTACCATTGCAGACATATCTCTTGATGGTCGGCTCTGTTTCTTTGTCTCTATCATGCTGTTTGTTCTCTGATGTTATTTAATGAACCAATGAGAATAACTGAACTTTAGATTTACAAATTAGGTTATTTCCAAAGGCACTTTGCTGCATTTAACAAATGTACATGTAAAACATTATCATTTTATTTGTAGAAGAATGTTCATAAGGAATATATAATTGCCATCCACTTCAACCTTATTATAAGCTTTGTCTTGGCTTATCACTAAAATCCATATTAAAACCATTCACATTTCTGACTGTAATGTGACAAAAGTTGGGAAAAAAGTGAATACTATTAGTCATAAAAATATATGTATTGCTAACTGTTCTAATAGGTGTGCAGTGTGTGAAAATAATTAAAAGTTTGCCGACAACATTAAAAGGCATGGTCACCCAGGCTGACTGTGTGATTTGGGAATATTTATCCCCTCATTATCACCTTGCAGATGTCATTATGGGGCCTGGATAATTACATTTACAGAACACTCATTTAAGGATGCAACAGTGAGACTGTGCAAGACCTGCAATTTTGATTTTTCTTTGTGTATTCACTGTGTTAGTTTTAGTATTTAGTGAGAAGTCCTACTCAGGATTCAAATTTAGTTTTTATAACAATCTACAACATTTTTGGCATTTGTACAACAAAATCAAGTCTTATTTTACCAAATGTAGTTTATGTTGGAACACACAATGAGAAAATAAATTTTCCAGTGGCGTTTCCTTAAAATACAGCAGCATATGTTAATTCTTTTTAAATCAAATGTTGTTGATTGTCCTACCAGAAGATTAAAAAGCAATTTTAGATTTTTGCAGTTTTTTTTAGATTGAAATATTTTGCATGATAAAATGGTAACAGGTGAGATTAGTCTTATTCAATGTGATATGAAGGGAAAGGGGTGTTCGTTTCTACAGTGTATGAATGGTTATATTTGGTTTAAAACTGTACATTACAATAATGTCCTAATTTAGCCACAGAGCAGGTCAAATCAAAATAGAAAAAAAGACTAAAATAGATTTAATGTAAATTATCTAATGGAAAATTTAGATACATGGTAGATAATTCCTGGCTCTAAAACTGATAGCACTCAAATTTGTTGTCTAGATTCTGATTTTTTCAATATGAGCAAAAGAAAAAAAGCTTAGACCAACTAAATGAGAAGAAACAAGGTGTAGGAGGTTCTTTATCACATAAATCATGTGTGACAGTGTGGGGTCCTGTCACTATAACTCCAAAAGATCATGTGCCTTGGCTACTTGGCCAAGGGGATATTCCTTTGGCTGACTGGTCAGCGCGTGTGACTTTCACCCGGGATCAAATCCTGCCCTCTATAGTGTGCACCTATAGTGTGGTAGTGAGGAATAAAGAAAGACCAGATCAGATAAAAAAAACTGCCACTAAATTATATAATTCAAGCATTTGCTTCAAACATGAAGCACAAAAATCATTCATAAACCTGTTTTAAAAAAATACAGAATCTTAAAGTCTTACATTACAGCTTTCCCTTTTTAAACAAGCAACAACAAATTTACCTTTCATACCATATTCACCAACCTCATATTTAATGGAAAAAAGATATGTCCAAGACATTAATCCATAACTCATTTCATCTTCTTTTTTGGAACCCAATAATATTTTGAAAATGTAATATCTGTAGCAGCTAGGTGTTCTGTGGGCACTCTGGTGTGTTCTACCCTTGTACTGACTGTCTAATAGCCTGGAAACTTGCTTTAATTACCCTCCAATGACTTATGCACACCTGTTTAAATTGGTTATAAACGGCTGCCTCAATTCTCTGTCCAACTGGGACTCAGATGAAGACTCAATCATTGCAAACTATTAGGCAGTTTTGTGGATTAGAGTTTCTATCATTCATATTTTAGCTGTAGCCCTTTCTTACTGGTGATTCTTGAGTCAGATTCTTGAGTCTTAATATTTTTGAAATCTTTATTTAGTTCAGGAATTCATGATATTTTTCTTTGCAATACTAGATCTTGCACATAAAGCCTTTCTGTCTGCATCAATTCTAAACATCATATCAGTTTTTAGTATCCAACAAGGTCTCTTGACTGCATGAATATCACAAGTCAGTTCAAGGACAATTCAAAGTACTTTGCATGATTTGAACAACAAAATAATAGAAAAATAAAATGAGGATAAAAGCTAGTAGTTAAACAAAACACCTGAACTGCAATCTTAAACTAATAATACCTTAGTTAACGGTTTGACTTTAACAGTCAAAGGCAGTTCTAAACAAATGGGTTTTTAACTTTGATCCTGGGTGTACAGAGTGGACTTGAGCTACAACACCTGAGTGTGGTCTGGGAGGTTAAGAAACTGACAACAAATCTGTTTATGCATTTAGTTATGTATAGACTAACAGAAGGATTTTAAAGTTTACTGTCTGAGCTACAGGGAGCCAGTGTAAGGACTCCACAACCAGGCTGATGTGCTCTACTTTTTTAGTTCTAATGAGAACATGGGCAGCAGTATTTTGGATCAGCTGTGGCTGTCTGATGGGCATTTTAGGCAAACCTATGAAGACACTGTTGTAGTAATCAATTCTACTGAAGATAAATGCATGAATTAGTTTTTCTAAATCATGCTTGGACATTAGTCCTTTAGTCCTGGAAATGTTCTTCAGGTGGTAAAAGGCTGACTTCATGATTGCCTTTATGTGCGTCTGAAGGTTCAGATCTGAGTCCACCATGACACCAAGATATCTGATATAATCAGTTCTGTCTACCTGTAGTAGCAATAATTTGACTAGGCTCTGCATAGTTGAATATTATCTGAGTTTAAAAATAGATTATAAAACAGTATAATGCTGAAGCTTACTTCTGATTGCATTATGTGACAATATTTGACAACTTTTTGTAACCTTATAAACTTATGCTTGTTTTTTTTTTCAATTTACATTTTATTTATAATTTTCAGATATGTATAGGCTGATACAGTGGAGATTCGTGATGGGATAGCTTCCGACCATTATTTTGTTAATTTCAGGGCTTTATTTCGGATTTAGTCTAGGCCGCTAAAAAAAACAGGACCAGTTTAATGCCAGGCTCACAGTAAATATGGTGTAACTAAAATTTAGCTATGATGTAGGCATGCTGCAGAAAGTCATTTAACTGAAGTATGCAATAAAACTGGCCCAGTTGCAACTTGGGCTATAGAAAAGGCACCAAAGAGAAAGTACGCATGGATTTTACACTCTTTTGGGAGTTCCCTCGGAAAACCTGTTATCTGTGTGCTTAAATATCCCAAACAGTGGTGCTGGTGCCCAAACATGTCACACAAGCAGAAGCCAGGAAATAGAAACAATGGCACTGCTGCACAATATTTAAAGCCATAAGTGATATAAATCCAATTATTCTAAGAGTAAATGAATCCATTTGCAAAAAAACCCCCAAAACTTTAATGTGACTTGAGATGCTTGCTTCAAACTATTGTAAGTGTCTTTATAAACAAATTAATAATAATTTATTGTGAATTTAGGGTCATGAGCTATGACTTACAAATCAGTTATTCCTGCTACAAGAATTGCAGTCATGATTTAAGTTTCGAGGCAAATTACAGCTGACATTTATTATGTGCAGGAAAGCCAAGTTATTCAAAATGTAAATTTATAGGTACAATTTAAACAACTACTTGATTAAATCATTCATCAAATCATTTTGTTGAAACATGGTTGATAAGCAATATCTAACTATCATTTAGTTTTTTCATAGAACTTTTTATTTCCTCTGCCAATGAGGTTATTTTTTAAGAAGAGTTTGTGTGTATGTGTCTGTCTGTCTGTCTGTCTGTCTGTCTGTGAAAAGGATAACTTGAAACTTGAAAAGTTATAGACCGATTATAATAAAATTTTTATCAGAGGTGTCCCTCATGCAGAGGAGCAATCTGTTAAATTTTGGTGATGATCCAGATTATAATCTGGATACAGTAAATTTTGAAAGATTCTCTAACATTGTGAGATAAGTATATTTGGTTGAACAAACAGTTCCCCACTAAACCAGAGAGTGGCACCAGTTGTCATTGACAGTCACAGCTTTGGACTCAAAAAGTCTGGAGGTATTTCACTGAGGGCAAAAACACAAGAAAATATATTGTTGTTGGTTTGTTACCAGGATCAAATGAAAACCTATAAACAGATTTTATGGACATTTTTTATCAGAGGTGTGCCTCATGCCAAGGAACAATTCATTTAAATTTGGCAATGATCCACATCATGTGCAAGTTTTAGCTATAGGTGTTAGTCACAATTTGGGGTCATATTGCTACTTAACGGAAGTCTTTGCTGTCCGAGTACTTTTCTAGTTTATTATTACTTTGGTCAGATTCAAGTTATTTATGTGACCACTGTGGGTTTTTTCTTTCATGAAAGGAATAGGACTTTTGTCTTGTTTTTGTCATCAGTACACAGAAATATTTCCTAAAAACGTTAATGTATTGGTGTGTCACTAATTAGACCTAGTGACATAGAATCAAAAATATGGTTTACTGAAGTAATTTAGATTTAAAAAGGGAAGTGCAGTTTATTTTTCCATTACATAAACATAAAAACCATTCATCCATATTCTGACGCTTGTCCATCAGGGTCACAGGCAGCTGGTGCCTATCTCCAGCAATCTATGGTCGAAATGAGGGGCACACTCTGGACAGGTCTGTAGGCAGTTACGAAGCAAAAGTGACAACCATTTTAAAAGTATATATTTTGTTTTCTTAGGTTATCTTTGTCTAAAATTGTTTAAAAGGAAACATTAAAGTTAATTACGGAAATAAACAAAATTTTTAAATATCTTGTTATTCTCTGACAAGTGTCTGTGCAAACTAATATGACGCTATTTTAAAAGCTGGAACAAGTTTCTACTTGGAAAAATAATTCTTCATGCTCCCTTAAAGACATCTCACTAGTGCCATCAACCTATTCTGCCTATATGTCTTGACTGGATAAATACAGAGTGACTGTACAATGCACAATTTATGCATAAAATTGCAGGGTAGTGTCTTTCACAGCGAAAAAAGGGATACAATACATATATCGACTTGTTTTGATCGAAGCTGTTGGAGGAACATTTGAGAAAGTTCACCTGCATATTTTTGCTCACCACTGAAGCCTTTGATAGTGATGGACAGGTGTGTGAAGGGTAATAAGTACCATAGCTGAGGCAAGAATGCACTGACAGAACCTGTTACTTCTGCAAAATACTTCACACATCCACTCAAATCAGAAAACATGAGGGTGTAAACAGGGAAAATGCTCATTGCCCTCTGCATAGTGGCTAGAAAATTGAGGATTATTAGGATGCTATATGTCTTGGAAATGGGTCTGTGGCATTCTTCCATTTGTGCGTTTTTCGGGGCGTAGCTGTCAATCAGTGCCGAACATGATTCCACTGTTTAACTTCAGGCTGTTGTTTCTAGATCCACTGAGACTATTACTCAAAATTGATGATCCTTGTGTCATGATGTAAATTAAAATCTTGTGAGCCAAGTTCAGTGGAATTTCAGACAGTGTCTGAGGGGAGTGTTGCTCATTTTGATAATCACCATCATAACCTTCCTTTCAAAACAGCCTCTGACTTTGTTTGCTCAAAGTATACAAGGGGGTGGATAATTAAAGGAAAGCTCTGAATTAATAAGGATAGAAGGATTGCTAAAGCAGGGAGGTTTCACCATCCTGTTGTACTCTTAAATTTGAGTCTTCTAATCTTAGACAACATTGTAGAGATGGTTAATAAAACTACACGTAAAAGTTGTTTTTTTCACACAACAAAAATAAATCTCCATGTATTTAATTTGGGTTTAAGGTAAAATTGTCATGATGGGTTTCAGGGATCTAACCCATATGCAGAACACCACTCAGAGACAGGAAAAAGTTAACAAGTTTATTTTGAAATAAACACACAGAGCACAGGTTCTGGTTCCGGTTCGGGTCCAAAGCAGGTTTCACAGAGTTCTGTTGGTTCAAGAGTTCGGTTAGCCAGGAGAACAGATTGAGGGATTTTGAGTTCAGGTTCGGATGGTACCTGG
>JAUZNJ010032933.1:0-13431 GCA_034780135.1 Jordanella pulchra
AACAACTCTTCAGTAATCCATAAATCACTAGTTATTTGTTTTTTTGGAACAGTTTCTACAGTATTTAAACTAGATTTAATCATGGCACCACCATTTCGTACTCTTATATTACAAGTGCCTCAGTCTTATTTCTCACAATTTATTTTATAGATACCTCTGTTATAGTTTTGTTCCTTGTGGGCCCTGCTTTGCCAAGAAACAGTTATATAATAAATAAGCTGAACCTGGATCTAGGTTTTTAGGAATCCACATGGACTTAGGATATCGGATCAGATGGTTCTGTTAGCTGTTAGCTATAAAGAGAAGGGTAATTACTAGATGTCTATCAGTGGTGAGTTTTTTTGAATGTCGTGTGTGTGTCATTTACGGGGAGATGAATTCCTGGATGTTGTTGATCAGTTGTTTTCCCACCATGATGACCAGTAGTTCCTGAGCCAGTTCAATAAGACATCCTCCCACACCACACTGGAATAGACGACCCAAAGAAAAGAATGTCAATGTATCGTCTTCGTTTATATTGACAGTCTGGTACAAAAAAACTAAACACCTAAAAAAACCTAGACATCGGTTTCTCCAAAGACACTCTCATGCTCAATCTAAGGATTTCTAATCATATCTAGGCCTTTCATCAAGTGCTTGGTCAGACTGGATGTCTTTAGGCACAGGGATGTTCCTGGATTACCTCCAAACTGAGAGGCCAAAGAGCTGTTCCGATCAGATGAACCAAAAGCTGAGACCCTTTAGTGTGGAGGAGCAGCAGCTCTTCTCCGAGTTAACTTCCTGATGCTAATAAAGGCTTCACCCTTCAGCCAAGGTCTTTCTTTACCATCACAGGAAAAATAGCTTCACCCTAAACACAACAGGCAAAGTTCTGATGTATCTGTCTGTTTCCTGCTCCATTCTATCATCAATCAGGAAAAAGTCCATAAGATGTTTGAACATTTACGCTTGAGGCAAACTCAACCCCTGCCCTGCCATTTAAAGGTTACTTCTTGAGAAATGCTTTAAGAAAATATATATATATATTATTATATTCACTAATTGTGACAAACAGAGTGAGAAACCTACATCTTCATTGCGAACTCCAAACAAGGTTTTGTAATTTCCAGGGTAACCAACAAACCTGAAGAAACACAAACAAACAACTTCATTAGGATAAAAAAAAGCTCCACTGTTTGATAAATACAGTGGTATATGGTAAAAAAATGCTTCAAAACACACACCAACAGTGAGTGTTAATTCACACATTCACATTCTGTTGGTAGTAAACAACACTGCAACCACAGCTCCCCTGGGGCACACTGACAGAAGCAAACTGACACAGCCAACACAAGAAATAAATGGATGAGAAGGGGCTTGAATGTGCAGCAAGTGTGGGACTTCCCTATAAGTGTGTAGGACTTCCCTATAAGTGAAAGAGGTTACAGTGATAAAGTGTAAAGGCCTATCTTGATTAGCAGAAGCCTTACCTGCCTTTGAAGAAAGCAATGTAAACTGGAGATGAGTAGAAGTTCACGAATTGGAAGATGAAAACTTTGAGGATAAACATGTCTTCATATTTGGTTTGAGTGCGATGCATCTCTGATTAGGAAACAACATGATGGAACAACAGTGTATGCAGAGCAGTTTTCATCATATAAAGACAATCTAAGCTGCATCTAGCGAAAAGATGCAGCTTAACATACAGATTTATCTGCCCCTCACCAGGGCTTCGAATTAGAAAGCTTCGCCTTTAAAACCTTATTACATTTTATGAATGTTTATAAAACAAAATAAAACAAAATATTCAATGTAAAGCTGGCGTGTTGAAAGTAGAACAAGAACTCACCCCACCGTGTAAGAATGTGGGCAAGCATGATGTAAACTCTGGACAACAGGAGGATAACAATCAGGTTCAACACTGATCCCGAGAGGCTGGCTATCCTCCCAGCCTGAGAGCAGAAATTAGTTAAAGCTTAGACAAACACCAGGAGTGTACTGTGTCCCTCAGGGCAGCTTCCTAATAGCGTGGCACTTGAGTTTTGTTTTACTCACGGAGAAGCTGAAGAAGCTGTCAGCTGTAGCTGACTTGTAGATGATGATACTGAGTATCGTACGGTAAATAATAATAGCAATGAGAAACATCAGAACCACAGCAACCTGCAGAAATGAAAACTTCAAGCTCTTGTTCTGAAGACTGTTTGGTTTTTAAGTAATAAATTAAAAATCAATTAGATTGAAGACTTACCATGATGATAATGACCATGCATCCAGTCACAGTTCTGTTAAACCGTTTTTTCTCTGGAAAGTAAGGTTCCTCAGCACCAGTGACTGGGTTTCGCATGGTCATTGGAGCCATGGCAGCAAATTCTGGGCGAGGACGCTCCTGTTAAGAGGACGAAATGCTTAAATAAGCTCACAGAAAGTGGTTGCATTTTGGAGAGAGGCATCATGGCAATTCACCTCAATGTCCTGGAAGTCAGAGCAGTCCCAGCGGTGGGATAGAGCTGAACATGTTCTCTTCCAGTACTCCAGGAAGGTGACAGCCCATAAAGACATGAAGACACTGAAAAAAACTGTTCCACCATTGTCAAACAGGAGACCCGCCTGCAGAAAGATAAATGACATGAAAGGAAGGGCTACGGCATGGAGAGCCAATGGAAAACCAGCAGAGAGTGGAATTCTCGTGTACTGGCTCATGAGATCTTAAATAACTCAAAAGCTGAATTTACTCAAAAAGGTCCTTAGTTTTCTTAGGACAGTTCCTACCTTATCTGTCATGAATCTATGAACCAACTCTGGTAAATCATCTCAATCACCTCCACCTGCTCATCTGCGCTGCTCTTCATCAACAGTCATCAGAGCCACTGCTCCCAGCCTATATAACCTTCCTTAGACCAGTAACTGGTGCCAGATTATTACAAGCCATCGGTGACCAGCATTCCTGGTACTGAGTGCCTGCATGTTTCTGACCCAATTTGCCTTTTTATTTTCTGAGCCTGCCTGGACCCCTGCCGGCTGTGGAAATCTCCATTTGTCATCTTGAGTTCGGTGTTAGTGTGATTTTGGAGCACCTCCTTAAGCTCCCTCAACCAGGTGCTTCACTTCTGGAAACAACGGTAAAAGATTTGGCTCAGTAGAAGAAGGGGGAACTCTATTGAGCCAAACTAAGAAACTGTCCTTTCCCAGTCTGATGTTTCCAGCCTGCATTTTTTTCTAGTTCTGTCTCTAATCAGACCAAGGTCGTCATTGACTCTGGGACTGACACAAAATCTATAGACAAAGAATTTGCTTGGAGACTTGGCATTCAACTCCACACTGCTCCCTCTTCTCATCACATCCTGGCTCAGGATGGTGACCCCTTAAACATAGCTAGTTTGGTTACGGAACAGGTGACTCCTTCAAAACTATCTCTTTGTTAATGCAGAGAAATGTGAGTTCCATGAGTCCACCACCTAATTTTTGGGCTTCATCATCTTCATCATCTCTCCAGAGATGATGAAACACAAATATTAGGTCATATAAAAAGGATGACAAAGATATATTTAAGGCAACTATCAGGGATACCCAATGACATACTTAGAACAAAACCTCTAATAAGCAGTGTGCCTCTCAGCAGAAGCCCTGAAAGACCTTGAGAAACCTTCAGGCGTAATTGGGTGTAAAGCTAAATCTGTAAATGTGACTTTTTAAATGTTCCATGGTGCCAATATCCCCAACTGAGTACTTACCAACACTGTATAACAATTTTGTTGTACAAAAATTACTCAACTTTGTAAGCCTTTTGAAACTAAATTTAATTACAAATCAATTTAATTTATTTTAATTTTATTCAGTTCAGTTCAATTCAATTCAATTGTACTTTATTAACTCCTGAAGGGAAATGCGATTTGGGTACAGCCCGTCCAAGAAGACAAAACACACAGAAAGACAGCACACATACATGGGGTGGGACATGGTGTCCGAGGCCTTGCTGCCGTTAAAAGGGACTGCTCTTGCAGTTATAAAAACAAAAGCAAAGGGATCACAATGGGTGAGGGGAGAAGAAAAAAAAATATTTGATACGTTATCCAGGGTACAATTTGAGATTACAAAACACCTCAGCAGAGAGAAGCAACACATATAAAACACATCTTGCAGGACAAAGAATGGTGGAGAAGGATGAGAGGAGCACGTATCACATCTGAGCATCAGTGCGTGTGCAAACTTAAGTCCATAAAGTGGGGTCAGTGTCGTTGACAGATGGTACCAAGCAACAGCTGCCAACCAACAGCAGCTTCACAATGCCTTCAGGGGAGGGAGCAAGGCAAGGGGCAGAGCCACATATTTACATTTAATCCGGTGTCATGAGTCTGTGCACTAGCTCTGGTCTGATTACTTATTTACTTAATTACTGCTCCTGTGCTCCTCATAAACTTTCATCATCTCCACCTGACGTTCTGTCTTTATAAGCCTTGCTCAGACCAGACGCTCGGCCAGATTATTTCGAGCCCTGCGGTGAGAGTTTTCCAGCATCTTTTCTGTCTGCCTGCCTGTCTGTTACGACCTGTTCCCCTTCAAGACCTGTTTTTGCCTGTTTCCCTGTGGATCTGTTTCTGTGCCTTCTGGTACTGACCCCAGCCTCCTAGTTCCTCGGATTTTGGATTACAGACTGGATACTTCTCTGACATTTGATCTACTGTTGCTGACTTCTACTTCCATAACGAGTCTGATTCTGGATTACGGACTGGATTCTCTTCTGATCTCTGACCACCTGGTTCTGACTGCTGCTTTCCATTCTACTCCAATTCAAGCCGGCATCCCTTACCTCCGATTCTCCAGCACGGGGGCCTCATCCTGTCCAGAAATCCTCTCCTCACGGACTGCAGCCTGCTTCACTGCTGCAGATCCTCGCTGCCGATCCCAACTTTCCTCTTAATAAACTGTAAAAACTCTGGTTTGAATTCTGAGTCCGCAATTTTCACCCTCCCGTTACATCTGGGGAGAATTGCACCCGTAAGATCTCTCTCAAGGCCTGTAGGAGAGCCGAATTTTAAATGGAAGCTGATTGTTTGGGTCTGGCTGGCTGTGAATTTTCCTGACAACCTTCAGAGTTTTTGCTAAAATCTTACCATGTTGAAACTCAAGTAGAACAGATTTATGGCCAGTCTGCCAAGATCTGAGCTTACAACTTTCTTCAAGATTATACAATTTCACCTCTGAATCCAGGAACCACGGCCAGTCTGTGATCCTTTGCAAGCATTGCATCCAATTTACATGTATGCTACCTTAACATCTCAGTCTGAATGCTGATAGCTCTTCAGATCCGCTCATACATCGCGGGAAGCCTGACAATGGCCGAAACAACCCCCAACAACTTCCAAATTTTACAATATGCCATGTATCCACCAACTCCAAACAGCAGAAATCCTGATTTAAAAATTCCAAATATTTACGCGTCTTCCAAGAGCTTGATAGACATCATTGTCAGACACAAGAGCTTCCACTTCTACCAGGAATCCATTGTGTGTCTGGAGAAAAATTCGGACAGAAAGTTTTCCCCTTGCACTGTATTACCATAGGAAAATAATGATCAATTGCATTGAGAGATCAGCTGACCAGATCTATAATTCAGTTTGACATTTGAGAAGATATGTGAAGAGAGGCTCCAGAACAAGACAAGACACAGACCTAAAGCAGGACAGACAGGGGGAAGGCGCAGGAGACAGAGATAAAGCGTCCTCCTCCGCTGAGAACCAAGTGAGAAGCTGCCTAATGATAGCTCATTTGGCATAGGGACCTCCCACTTTTCCTCGCTGGCACTCAGGAGCTATATAGATCCCAAAAAACCTTTGCTGGCACGACCAGAGGTGGGTAGAGTACCCAAAAATTTTACTGAAATAAGATTAGCACTACTTTATTTTTTTTTACTCAAGTAAGAGTAAAAAGTAGTCATCGTATTTGGTAAAAAGGCTACTTGAGTACTGAGTAATTGTTGGATTTTAACACCTGATATATTGCTTAGAAATTATGCAGATAGACTTTATTTGTAAGATCTGGTATTTTAAAGACTCAAATGCATAAACAATACAAATACATGTTATGAATATAAAATAACTAATTTGTGCAGCAGAAATAATTTTAACAAATAATATGTTTTCCACATAAAATCTATAAAACTAATCCTAACAGTGAGAACTGTATATATGTTAGGACAGGGTAACAAACTGATAATATCTACAGTTTACTATGGAGAGAGTAGTCAGAGATTTTAGCAATGAAACTTTACAAGAATATTAATCAAGTAAAAGTAAGCAGTGCAGCACAGCAAAACTTCTCAAAGTAATTTTTTCAAAATGTTACTCAAGCACATGTAGCTGAGTAAATGTAACTAGTTACTACCCACCTAAAGGAGTGTAACAAAAATACACTTTTGTTGTGTTCTCTGTGACACATGCTCTAACTTGTTTTAGGGCCTACGAGTGGGACTCTTTGAAACTCCATACTTTCTGGGTACGTCGGCCAGAGGACAACTTAGTGGGCAGTAATCCTCTTTTAGGCCAAAATGGTCAAATTTTAAATAATTCCCAACAAAAAACTGAGTTTAATCAGATGATATCCAATAGAAAATGCTTAAGTTAAATTGGCCTGCTCGCTATCTCAGAGCCAAATTCTGCAAAACACACTTTAAACACCCATCCAGCCTGGATTAAGCTTCTCTCAACTTTGAAAATGCATCAGCTCACCAAAATGGAGGTTACAGGTTTGGCAAAGTTAGGGAAGGTGTTTCCAGCTAAAAATCTTGGATCTTAATGCTTTCCGATTATTTAATGTTGAATAAAACAACAAGCTAACAAGAAGCTAATAGCAACTACATAGTAACCAATGCGGGCATGTTTTTAGCTGTTGTTTATGAAGCTAAAGAAAAACGTGACTAAGGGCATAATCACTAAAAAAACATAAATGTTTATTGGTTTCATAATGTTGTTATTACATTTGATTGCTAAAATATGGCAGATTAATCCCCTTGTTTCTGATAACTACGAGCTACATTGTTATTAGTAAAAGAACAATAAAGAGCACTGACCAGTCAGCCCAAGTAGCCAAAGCGCGTCATTAGAGTGACAGGACACCACACTATCACATGATAAAGATTACTTTACCAAATAATGCATTTTCTTTTAGTTTTTGAATTTGTATTGTGGTTTCAAGAGATTCCAGCTTATCTTTCCGACCTCGCTCATACCTTCCTGGCTGAAATCATCAAACTCACTTCTAAGTTGATATTCTTTTCTTACTTGGATCCTAAGTTCCACTGTCTAACTAATCTCCTCTCATGCAGTTCAAGTCCGGTTCCTGTTTTCAATAAACCCTTTTAAACTGATTATGGTCTGCGGAGTGTGTTGTGCTGGTATCATGACACCAACGGCTCTAAAAACGTTTAAAAGCTAAATATATCTTATATCAAACAACTCAAAATAAACGTTGTTTCTCTAATATCAAATCCATGTAAAAATATGATATCTTATATTACATCTTATATCAACTGATAACAGTTTGACCATAATTTGAGCTTGAATCACACTATAATTTTTTCTCCTAACACACTCCTAACTCACGTGACAGTCTGGAAGTTATTTGATAAATAAAAAAGTTACAAGAGCATTTGATTGCACATCATTGTTTATTTGCTGTTCCCTTAATGGGCATTGGATATTAAGATATTTGCCTAACATACTGTGTTAAACCATAGCATTCCCATCAACCCCTTAGAGTTTAGGCCAAGGTCAAGAGTTTCAGGGAAAGAGAGATGAAGTGACTGACAGGTACCTTATAGGTGTTGCAGATGCTGGAATAGTTCCAGGAAGAGCAGATGTTACAGAGAGGACACATGATGAAAGTGTCTCCACTTTCACACACCTCCTTCCTACAGTAACAAAGAACCACTTTAGAAACTTTACATGTGTTTGTTTGTCTGATTTATCATCAGACTGGTCCCTTATTATCACAAAAGTCAATCAGTACGGAAATTACTTTATAACTGATATAAAAAAATATATATTTTAGAAATGAATGTGCAGTTTGTACTTACGCTGGGACATCGGTGGCAACGAGCCATAAACCAACCAGGAATATCACAGTCCCAATCAGAGATGCTGGTAGCAACCAGCCAGTATAGAAACCTGTAGACATCAACTGAGTTAACACTGGATATGGTTCGGGTGAGGTCTAATTTCTTTTAATCTGCCATCAGGGAAGAGTTTGAGGTGAAATCTTTTAAAGTGGTGCTGCTTTGAATAGAGTTATGGGCTGTACTGAACATGGACTTGAAGGCAGCAAAATCAGGGACTCAGGAGCACATCCCTGCTGTGTCCCCAAGTCCCTAGAGGGAATCTTACAAAGGCAGGTGGTAAGGCCCAGTGAAAACCTACAAGTCCTCCGAAAAGATTTCAGGAGTATTATCTTAGACCACTTTAAAGGATCACAGGAAAGTTTGGATTACAGGAAGAAAAAGGAGGAAGACCTATCAAGACCTAATTTGACATTTTAAAAAACACAGCATTTACCAATCCATGCAAAATACAGAGCTATCTTTTCTCCAAAATACTCCCTAATATGGTCCAGAGGTTGGTAGCGTCTCCAGCATGACCACTTGGACCAATATTCACGGAGGATTTGTCTCAGTCCTAAAGATTGTGGGGGCACTGGTGGGTTGGGCAGCTGGAAATCCCCCTGCAAACAGTGTTCACATTATAAAACTGAAACATAAACATGACACATTTCTGAATTCAGTTCAAGATTTAGACCTCATGGAGGGGGTATGCTGCAGTGAAGACCTGCTCACTGATCAGCCGGTCGACGCCTACTTCGCCCTTCGTCACAGAACCATATGGGGTTCTGGCAAGGATCTCATACAGCTGCAGGGATACATAAAATATATTTTCTGTTAAAACTATTTTCATTAAACTGTTTCCAAGTTTGCATTTGTGCCTTTGTATTCTGCTTGTGATTCATGGGGGCAGAAGTCTCAGCATAGACACCCAGACTCCAGCTAAGAGAAAACCACACTGCTCCTCCTGAAATCAAGGTTTGACAATCAGAAGAACCGACCTTTCCAGCACCCTGGCATATGCCTTCCTGGGAGGCTGAGATGTAAGATCCCCCTATAGTTGGAACACACCCTCTATACCACCTGTTATGCAGGGAAACCACTAACCCATCCAACTGTCCAGGGGCACTCTCCCCGACCTCATGTGATGCAAGCCATGACAGACCGACGACATCCAGAGATCTAAGGTACTCAGAACAGATCTCATCCACCCCCAAAGCCTTGCCTAGATGGAGTTTTTTTGACGCCCTCAGTGATTTCAGCCTGGGTGATAAACCAATCCTACCCAGAGCACCCTGTTTCTTCTTCTACCATGAAAGCCATGGTATTCTGTACTGCCATTCTGCCCATAGACTCAAACAACAGTCAGAGACCCCTCTCTACGCAAAGAGAAGGAATGAGACCCTCATCCACTGGGATAAATTCCAACAGCCGAACTGGGGGTAAGCAAATAGACCCACTCCGGTCCTCCACCTCTCCCCACCGACCACTCCATAGTAGAAGCGAGTCCAGCCCATCTCAAGGAGCTGGGTTTTAGAGCCCAGGCTATGTGTGGAGGTGAGCCAGACTACTTTTAGCATGTATCCCTCCAGCACCCACACAAGCTGAGGCTCCTTTCCCCCCAGAAAGGTGACAGTCCACGTCCCTGTCAGTTTAAGTATCTGTGGATTGGGTTGCCGAGGTCTCCGCCTCTGATTGCTGCCCAATCCTCTTTTGCATGGCTCCCTCACAGTTCCCCCTGTAGATGGTGGGCCCACCAGAGGATGACCTTGTGTCACTCCCTCTGACAGGGCCCGATCAGGTCCCACGAGAAGAAACGCGACCATTTGGCACCTACAGACAAACCCCAAACCTAGGCCTGGCTTTAGGGCAGGGTCCTACTTTCCCTGTACCGGGTGATTTCACATGACTTGTTTTTTTAATCGTGATAAGAGTTTTTAATTATGTGGTGAAACAAAAAGGTCGGAGACCCTAAGACATATCCCTACAATCTCCTTATATCTGATATCTCATAGTTACCATAAAAACTTTGGATATTGAAATCCAGCTTATTAAATAAAAAAACGATGACATTGCTTTATTTTCTCAACTATTTCAGTTATGTTTTTGTTATGCTATGCCATTATGCATTAAAGCCCCTGAAAAAAATCAAATCTCAAGTTAAACTTAATGGTTACCTTTTTTTTAAGTAAAAAGGTAACCATTTTTAGACGTCTAGGTTCTTTTGAGCAAAATCGGCTCCACTGAGCATATTTACTTCTGTCTCCTTTCAGGTAAACATGAAAAGACTCAAAAAAGAGCACAAAAAATTGAACAAATGGGAATTTAAATTAGATGAGAAGTTATATTTTCAGATATAAATATGCTGTTTTCTTTAGGAGTTTTAGCGATTATCTTTTCTCTTTGTTTACAGTAATGATGTGGATTTAGATCCACTGTTTATATTTCTAACATTCAAAAAAATTACTAAAACTGTTTCCTCTGTACCGAAAAAAACATGTTATTAGAATATTATTAAAATAATGTTAGGGCATATCATAAAATCTTATTTTTTTTTAAAGTAGTTTTTTTTTAGAATTAAACAACACTTAGTAGAGAGAAAAATTTTCACTTTTAATAAAAGTCTTAGTTTCCTAAACACAATCTAAAATGTAGCTGGTTTTATAGATAAGAACAATCTTCCATCGTTCTGAATATATCGATTAAATATCTCTTTAGACTAAACACAATGTTACAGTGAAGTTTTTAACCTCCTTTGTGAATCGCTGCCTCCCTAAGGTCAGACCACGTACTGCATATTTTGTTAACCTTAATTGCAATTCAGCTCCATAAATTGAATTAGGTTTCTTAAACAAAAGTGGTTTTCTGCACAGCAGAATACTGTCTCTAATTTCACATATATGTTCTTTTTGTGAATAATGGTTAAAATATTCCTGAAACTGGTTTCCTTCAGCAAGTTGAGCTCTACTCTTCCTCATGCTGCACGTGTCTGTGTTGGACTCTGTGTTTGTTTGCAGAAGGAGGCGTTGCCATCTGCAGCATCCGTCTGTTGACAGAGACATCCTGGATCTGAGTCAGGCTCCTGAACTGTCCAGTCAGCAAGTTCACAGCAGCTGATCTGAACTGAATGAACAGTTTTATTACCTTATTGCAGCTGGGAAATCAACTAGTTTTTATTAAAAAGGGTTTAAAAAAATATTTTACTGCGTAATTGATAAAATCTGCAGAATGTGATCTGTTTTGTGTCTTTTAGCCATAAAACAGACAACAATGATTGTGTGTCTGAGTGGATCGAAACCTGGATTCTAAACATATGAGGACTAATCTTGAGTTGAGGTCTTGGTCCAAGGTAGAGCCGACAAAACGTGAATTATTGGAGTCATTTTGTAGAACCATTTATTTTTAAAATTAGAAGAGAAACAGAGACTGATTTTTTTCTTCCTAAATCAAACTGTAAACTAAATACCATCAGATAAGTAACCAACGGTGACATCTCCAAACAAATCTGTCCACTTTCTTTCTTCACAGCTAAACAATGACGTGTTTGCAGATAAAGATGATTAACAAAGAGGTTGGCAAAACGTCAAACACTGTCTGAACTCACCACCTGGTGTCTCTGGGTGGTCTTAAAGAAGGTGTCTTTGTCCTCACTTCCCAGGAACCTACCAACAAAAAACAGGTGAAACAGCAGCAGAATGAGTCGGACCTCCCAGCTGGGGGTGGGGGGTGGGTAAAGGAGGACAAAGTCACAACCTCTCTAGTTTGTTGGTCCTGAACTGGCAGGTGTAGTAATCAGGTGGTGGGTTGGGGACTTCCTGGTAGAGGGGGTTTGGGAGGGACAGTCTGGACAGGAGATGCTCAGACCAGTTAGCGATTGGAGTAGTGACCACCTGCAGGAGGAGAGAGGACACACTGAGAGGACATGCTCGGTGGATGGATAGATGCACAGGATGAGGGACCTACCTGCAGCGGGACTCTGAGACTGATCTCCTCAGCATAGTAACAGAGGATGCTCCACGGAGCGCTGAGGAGGATGAAGCAGATCCGTTTCTTTCCCTGGCGGACCTCTTTCTGTGGAGAAATGGACAGAACCATCAGAGTAAAGCTGAACCCACAGACTCACAAGAAGGTTCTGAAGGGGAGATGTTTGGTAATGGTGAGCAGAGCACACCAACCCTAAAGCACATTGGTGGAGGCATTATGATTTGGAGTTGTTTTGCAGCACCTAAACCTGCACACCTCTTTTTACATACAATTTAGACCTTTCTGTTTCTGGACCATCTCCATCATTCACAGTTTGGTACCATGTGTCCTCAGATGTGTTTCACTGCTCCTCAGTCAATCGGAAGCAGGAGGTTTTCACTTTAAGTCAGTATCTTCAGCTTGTTACTCTGGTAAACAGTGAAAATTTCCTTCTGATGTCATGTGAGGAGGGTTGGTTTTACTCACCTGCTCCTGCAGCAGGCCTGCTTGTTTCAGTCTGCTTAGAAACTGCTCCCTCCACTTCATGTGGGCGGAGCTTACGCCAGACCGGTCTTCATTAGCACCCAGAGGCTCCTCCCACACTAGGACAAAATCTTACCAACCGGACAATAGAACTCAAATATTTATTAATGCAGGAAAGAAAAACGCACATTAAAAGGATATTCCTCCCAAAGTACAAAAATATGTTTTCTAAGATGTTTATTAACAAGATTTAGTTTAGAATTTTAACATTTTGATCTTAAAATCTAAAGTTAATCCATTATTTTCCAGTTAAAAGCCTCAGAATGCTGTTCAATAAGTCAGATATCTGACAAAAACTTCTGTTAACTAAATGGAGTTTTCAGTAAGATCCATCTCACCAATTCGAGTGGTTCCATCGCTGAACACGTTCCGGTCTTTCGTCTGAGGCGGTGCTTCCTGGAAAACAACAACAAATATCCACCTTAAACACACCTGCTTCCTCTTAACTATCTAGTGGACACATTTAGTCCCTGTGCTGTATCACTTTCCACATGATAATAATGTACTTCTAATAGCTTCCAGTTGATTTTTCATCAGTTCAGGTTCTGTTCAGTCTTCAGTGACTATAGACCTGTTTCCCTGACCTCCCACATCATGAAGGTCCTACACAGACTCCAGCAGCTATTAGGATCCCCGTCAGTTTGTTTATTGCCTAGGAGTTGGAGTTGAAGATGCCATCATACACCTGCTTCAACAAACCCACCGCCATGTAGACAAGGCAGACAGCACTGTGATGTTCTTTAATTTCTCCTTTAACACAAGTCAACCTAATTTACTTTGTGACAAACTCCAGAAGACTCAGGGGAAGGCATAAACAATCACCTTGATCAAAAATGACCTAACAAACAGACCATAGT
>JAUZNJ010032934.1:0-13431 GCA_034780135.1 Jordanella pulchra
CTGGAGATAGGCACCAGCAACACTCCCGACCCCATTAGGGACAAGGGTGTAAAGAAAATGGATGGATGGATGGACAGGCTGAGTGCATGGGACAAAACACGACACCAGATGGCGCCCTATCATAGAAAAGGTCCTGGAGCTGGTGTTAGATCGTTTTTTTTTTTTTTTATTCTTACAGAGACGAATGAAAAGAGAAAAAAATGATAGATGAATGATCCAGTTTGTTAGCTGAATCTGTTTAGTTCAAATCCTCTGACTTTATCTGAAAAGGATAAAGTAATGAACATTAAAAGATTTTCAAGTCTTTGGGGAAACAGCTGAGGCTTAATTTATACCCTCTCTCCCTTTATTTTTGTCCAAAGAATTACAAACCCATTTCTAAGGCTATAGATTGAAAAAAAAGACAGTCATTCACAAAGAGAATTAAAACGAAATAGTGAAAAATCTTCCCTGTAGTGGCTGGTCAACCATAATTACTCTAAGAGGACATAAAAAATGATCCAGGAGGTCACAAAAAGAACCAAGAATCAGCATCAATACCCAGAACCCTTTTTTGAATTCAGCGTTTATTATTCTTATATTTTATTGTTCAATTCATGTAAAGCACTTTGGATTGTTTTTGTACTGAATTCTGCTATATCAATAAACTTGCCATGCCTTTTATTGGGCCGATGTGTCCCTTCTGGTCTGGGATTCCTCAGAATAACTGTTGCTGGATGAATGGAAAGACTAACAAATGTATGGATTAATAATTTGATGGATACTATTAGAAATATTTCTAATATATCTCCTGGAAGTTCATACTTTGTTGTAGTCCTCAAAAAGATCTAAAGGAGGGATGTCCAAAAGTGCATCCTCAGAGTGAGTTTGTTCAGCCTGCTACAACAAATCAAAAATAGCATTTAAAAAACGATTAAAAAGAGCCTGACAGCAGAGACTCTTAAAACAGTCGGGCATCATTACTGGTGCGACATCTGTTACACAATATGCAGAGAAATGTTTGCCTTCCACACAATTCCAGTTAAAGGAAAATATATAAAAAATGTGACTTTGTATTCATAGTTAAATAGAGCACAAGCTTTTTTTTTTTCTAAGTGATCCATATAAGTAACATTTAGACAAACACACACCATTTACAAGATTAAAAACCTCTCTTTGGCCTCAGGAGGGCCGCAGCAGACAGGAATCAGATCCCTGAGGAGAGTTTAGTGGTCATTTTCTCCTCAAGTTTAACAAGCCCATTACAGGACAGGTTCTCTGCCCTCTGATAATCTACTGAACAGATAGCACATTGCTTCAGACTGTGTGCTCTTTGTCGTGGAGCAGCTGCAATCATGATGCAACAAGACTCAACTGCTTTCAAGTGTGAAGTAATGAAGCAAAAAGGCATGGCTGTTCACATTTCTGTAGTACTCCGACATGAAGCGTGATTCAGGCTTGTCATGAATCTTCAAACCATTTATTTTGCAGTTCAACAACCGTGCACTTGGATGCGTCACAGATGGAAAGGGGACTTGTTGGCAGCTGTGGCTCACTTGCAGCGAGAAAAAACACCCATCTCCAGGAGACATTTTTTTAAATTCATCATGTCACACGCTCCCAGCTTCACACAGCTGCCAAAAACACAAGGAAGAGCGGTGGAAAAAGATCGCACAGCTTCCCGCCTCCCAGCCGGAGGTTTGGCACATCTCCACTGGAATATTTGGCACGAAGCTCTGACAGGGAAGGATCAAGCATTAACAAGCAGAGGCAAAGCATTTCTGTAAAGACTCATCTGCTTATCATGCTTCATATTTGGGTTACGTTTCCAAATGTTTGAAATTTCACACCGATAGGAAACACTATTCTTCCTTTATATACCCCTTTAATAAAATAAAAACATGTGTTGGACATTCAAAAACCTTAATATATTAAAAAGGTTTAGGGTTAACATGTTGGAATAATGATTCTTTTATCAGGAGTAAAATACATATGAAAATATTAGAACTAAAGTTCAGATCATTTTAGCAACACGCTAACTCTAATGGCTTAACCTTTACATGTAGATCATAAATCTAACCTTAGAAGTATGACACTGCCCTGCAGCATTATTATTCTGATGACAAAGGTGAAGACGCTGTGAGGTTTTAACAGCAGTTTATTGTACATTAAAACATTTCCCACAATCCTCCAGCAGCAAAAGCGTGCTGGAGTGTTTTTACACAATGATAGGTGTGTGTGGAGGCCATCGTCTAAAGACACAATCTTCATATATCCATATAAAGTGTCATAGTTGTGAGCAGAATATAGAACATCCCAGCACCACCTCACATGACTCATAATACACCATCTGAAAGAAGCACAGCAAACTGGAGTCAAATCTTCTGCATGTTGAGATTTGCTTTCAAAGGATGACTTGAGACCAACAGATCAGAGGAGATAACTGAAAACCCTCCAGACTGTCTGGATCTTTACCATAAAACCTTAGAAACTAAACCTAAAAATGGGTTTCTGTAGGTGGTGAGCAGAACCAGGTGCTGTTCTGCATAATGACTCATAACTTCTGAATCTTTGCAGGCTCCTGCAGATCTGTGCGTGTTAAAACGGCCACTGACTCGCAGTTCGCTTTGCATCCTACGGCACATACCTGAATCCCTTCCTATCAAAGAGGGGGCACTGCCCACTTTTCACTTTACAAACCGACAAAGACATCACACACAAATGCAAAAAAAAAGTGTAGTGGCAAAGGAAGGCTGTTGGTTTTATTTTCATCAATGATGTCAATTGAGATGACATTTTTCTTAAAGTATTGTGCAATCATTAAAACTTTTTTGCCATTTTATGGGTTTTCAGCTTTACTAACCACAAGCCATGTTGGATTCTAGACCACAGATGAGCCAAATGGCAGAAATGGATCCAATACCCCACAAAATGATCACAAACACTCCTCTTAGTAGTCTGGTTTTGCCGAGTCACTTCCAGCAGGACCTTTGTGTGACTAATGATGATACAAGAGCACTTGAGGCATGTTGGACAGAAACGGACACGGCCCAGCCCTGGAGGAACTATTTTGGATTCTTATTATACAACACCAGCGCACAATTCATCCACTTATTGCCTCTTCTCTAAACATTATCCTCTATCTTACTTAGCAAATGAGTGGATTTAAAGTAAGAGGACATCTGTTCTCGGTAACTTTCTCACATCTGAACACGATAAGATTCAACATTTACTTAATTTAATATCCATTTAATATTAAGACAAGATGAAAAACAAAAGACGAGCGGACAGTCTTAAGAGAGGGATGGAAACTTAAATACAAACCAGCTCCACTGGAGGATTATTCCTTTTTTTCCCTATTTATACCTTATATACAAATCTAAAAGGTCCTTGCTCCACCTACAGCAGCATATTCCCAAACAATGACCTGCTCCTTTAAATTCACCTACTGAGCACAGAGCCTTACAATAGTATTCACACTCATGAGTTTTATTGAGATATCATTTGAAAACAAGAGAAAGTGGTGAATATTGTGAACTAACAGTTGACTGAAAGAGTTTTCTACAGTTTTTAAATGTAAAATCAGATAACTGTGGCATACATTTGTATTTAGCACCCATTTAATCCGATACCCGTAAAAACTAGTGAATCCATCCGCCTTCAGAAGCTACAGACACTTAAAGGGAAGGAGAGTTTTAATTAGAGTAAAAGCAGAGAGGCCTGTGGTAGAATCTGGACAGGACAATTAGAAGTTATGTGCTTTAGAAACAGTCACAAGGAGAAACCTGATGTAGAGTTCGTACCTAACTAGGCCTAAAACATCATACTTTACTCCACCCATTATCGAAACAAGTCAAAAATGTCTGTTTAAAACTAAATGTAATGGATAATGTATGTGAAGACTAAAAACATGAATGTTTTATAAAGTTTCTTCAACCAAACTAATCAGTTTGACCTATATTGGCAAATATTGGAAGGCCCCATAAAATACATGCCACACTTTTCTGATATTCATTTGTAAAGCATGTCATGAACCATGTATCATTTACTCTAAAATAAGTTGCACTGTGTTGAAAATATGTCATGTTATTAAGTGTTAATACTTTTGCAAGGCACCGCTCCTAGTGCTCTTTCACTCACTGAAGTGTTTAAAAAGAAAGTGTACAGAACAAGAAGGTTATCTTCACAATGTAAGACTGTACAGAAAGTGACCGGAGAAAGAAACTTAAAGATCTAAGACAAATATTGATGCCTTTTTTTTTTTTAAGTAAGGCTCTTTTAAGCCAAAATCAACACATTAACTTATAAATGTACTAATAAAACAGTAATAACCCCATGATACCAACACATTGACATGAGAGTATCTTTCTGGAAAAAAAAAAAAACAAAGGAACAAAAGCCAACAGGGGAGACGTCAATCACATCCTGCACAGGTGGTGAAGCAGGCGGTAAAACAAGCAGTGTTCTTCACTGTGCACTTGTTTGGAGACAAACAGGCGACATCAAACCTGTCACATATCAGTTAATAGTGAGACTGGGGTCACCTGGGAGTGTGCAAGGAGGCCCCTCAGACAAGTACTCAAAGAGGAATGTTCTTTGTCTCTTGAAGTGTCATCCGTCACTAAAAAAGATGCTAAATAAGGTCCAAGTGCAAACAATGATTTTAAGGTTTTTTAAAAAATGAGCTTTTTTTAGAGCGATGTAAGCATGACTCTTGATAGAACTGAAGAAAATGATTTAAACACCCGCTTAAACATTTTAAATATATCCTTTTTCCCTGTTTCCTATGATTTATTCATTGTTTGGTCGTCTGCAACAACTGTGAGTTGCTCTTAAAGGCGCACCGTGTTGATCCGCAGTGGCTGTACGTTTTTGCCGTTGGCATGGCTCTGGCCGGGGCTGAAATAGGGAAAGACCTTGGAGGTGAATTTCTCCCGGTATGTGTAGAGCCAGGACATGTCGTCCGCGTTGTAGAAGATAAGCAGGCCTTTCGGGTAATCCAGGAACACCCCCACCTTCTCCAGCTTGCTCTTGACATTAAGGCGGGTCCAGGGCTCGGTGCAGGCGCTGTACTGGTTGCCGTCATGCATGACGATGCAGTAGAAGCCGCGACTCGGCTGGATCTGGATGCTGCCCTTGCGGCTCACCGTCTCGTTGGCCACGCCGATCATCCACTGCGTCTTCTCAGACACCATCACCTCCCAGTAATGGACGCCCGACACGAAGCCCTCGGCTCCCAGGACGGACACCTCCACATCGAAGCGCCGGACGGAGTCCTGCAGAGGCTGTGGGTGGAGGTTCCCATAGGCCACGATGGTGCAGTCGTCTGAGAGGATCAATCTTTGGTGGGCCGTGATGGGGTCAAGGGTCAAGGCTGCAGGCACTGTTAGTGAGAGGGAAGTAAGAAGAATGTTTGTTTGTTTAAAGGTTTCATATATGATTTCAGAGCAAGAAAAATATCCAAATTTTGAAACTATGTAACCCAAGTCATTATCAGCCATTACAAACCTTTTCACTAGAACCTTTTCGAGTTCTATCTACTGACGGACGGAACCTGAATCAAACTTATTTAAAACATCAGATCCTAAAATGAATGTAAAGCTACAAACTGTCAAGCGGAGATGAAGTGAACTCTGTGAGAATCAATTTGTAGATTACTAATAGTTATTCTAGACCAGCAAGAAGAGTCTTTCTGCTGGCAACACATCTTGATCCAGCATTATGAAGATTCCTGTACATCTTGATGAAACGGAGATAAAAGTATTTGAAAAAAATTACAGGATATGGGCAGAAAAAAAAACCAACCCAAATTACTCACCCTAGTCACAACCCGTTTGAACCGCTCCGCTTTAAAAGGCACTACAGAACACAGCCTCCAAAACTAACAGATTCAGCAACAGTTTCTTTCCACAGATGATCACTCCAATGAACAGCTATAACTCAGAGTGACATGAACACCTCCTGTGAAATACCTCAGTAACTCTACCTCAGTTCAGCCCTTGTTTACCACTTATTCAATGTTTAATCCTTTACCTCTGCTTCATTTGCACTCCACTCATTGCATTACTTCTCTACAGTTTTAATGTGCTCATTGCAAATATGGTTTGTTTATAATATACTAAAGAGTGACTTGGTGTCACTCTGAATACCCAGAACCAAACATGGAGACGCAGCTTTCAGTTCCTATGCTACATTAATTTGGAATTAACTCCCAGGAAACTTTGAAACCGCTGAACAATGAGTTGCTATACATTGAGATTAAAACCCTATTTGTTTACAGGGGGTCTTTGACTGTACTATATATAGATATTATAAGTTACATTTTCAGTACAACTTCCGTTTAGGGTTTTAATCAAACCTTTTATATAATCATCCTATTTTAAGTATTGACTTTTGTTCTGTTTATTTGTATTGCTTTTATGCTATTGAAATGTACTATTTCCATGTAGCAGATGCCATCAAACTCATGTTTAACATATAGCTACAATATTGTAGCCTTGCCAAACCTTGATCAGTGCTGAAATACTGTCAGGATTTCAATACTTTAAAGTACAAGTGTTTAGTTTTTATTGTGATGGAGTCCAGGAAAACTGAGCTCAGAGAGTTTTTAAATACCAGGATATGTTGCTGGTTTGTTAGGTCTCCAAGCTGCTGCTCTCCTTTCTTCCTCCTCTTCACTGGATAAATCTCCATATAACCACTTGAACCTTATTTCAAGTTGAAGATGTTCCTATACTTGTTTTATGTGATCCAGGGCTGAAGTCATTAATTGTATTAAACACGATTAATTGATTGAAATAATCATCAATTCATATGGTAAATGAACTGTTACCTAGAAGAATGGTACATAGACTAAAACAGGACATTTGCTGAAGCACTGACCTACATACAGCAGTAATTAAGACAAGGCTCTACAAATATTTCTAATATCATTTTCACGTTTAAGATTAAATAGTTTCATTTATATAAGTATATAAATAAAATAATGTACATGTGCTTGCATTTTCTATGTTTTGCCTTTTAAAATTTTGAATAAGTTATTTAGAAAATGTTTTTAATTTATAATATATCAATTCAGATTAATTGAACAAAAATAATTGTTAGATTAAAAAGATTTGTAAAATAATTGACAGGTGTGTGATCACCAATGCTTGGAGTCTCAAATACAACTGGGGTCAGCTTAGATATGCTAATAATGGGATTTAAAACAACTCATATTGTATATCAGCATTGACTTTATGACTTGAATAAAAGCACCCATGTCATCTTGAGTCATGCGATGTAATGTCAACAGAATTATGTGAGCTGACTGGTAAATATACTAAAGCTATAACCAAAATTTACTTGATAGGTGTGGCCAGAGTGCAAAATGTTTCCACTGATTCAAATTACACAGTGAGGGTTGAAAAACAAAATATTATTTCACAGCAGCTGCATTTATGTGACCAGCTACACCATGTATCTGTCTTTACAGCCTTCAAAGTAAAGCGTCCTACAGGACATCTCAGTTTCAGCAACATCAACCTACGCCAGGAATGAAAACAACACAGAGAGACAGTAATTATAAGCGAGGGAGGAGCAGTTTCAGTTCACAGCGCTGTATGACGTCCAAGTCTCTGCGCAGTTCTGCTTTATCGAGGGTTTGCTCCCAGTGGAGCCTCATGCAAGCATGGCTTCCCTGATGTAAGACACATCAGAGCTCTACCGGGGGCGTAATGATAGACCCAGCTTAAAACAACAACAAAAGAAGAAATGGTACAAGATCAAAATTGCTTTCTCATATAAATTAAAGCTTTCACACACAAGACATGCAGAACAGTCCATTTTAGAGAAAACTAGTCTGTATATTGACTATAAAAAGAAATTGAAAGCACTGCCTGTTTGCAGATCACCTGAGATCTATACACAATTAATGAGGACAGATCCAGTGAAATCCGCTTCATTGTTTTCCAAGGATCAGTTAACAATTAAAATCTTTAATTTAGGGGAAGCAAGGACTCAAAACTCAGGAAAACGACACAGGTTAGGGCCCAGTTAAGACAGACGGCTCATCCTGTGGGAAGAGCTACACGAAATGTTGAGATGGTGATTATTGTAAACTCTATGAGTAGATATGCCTTTATGTACGCTTATTTTCATTTTTTCTGTCTCATCTTTGCTTCCTATGTACTGTGAGCTTAAGCATCCTGGGTAATGTTACTAAACTTAATGACAGCACCTGCTGCTATGAGACTCTGTACTATTATAAAACTCAAGTTCATAACAGACAGCGTTTCCTCTACCCTTATCCAGAGAGGCGGGTGGTGTCATTGATGGGGTGAGGCCAGACCACTTTCACGGCATGTGGTTAGTTAATGGCAATAAATTCATTAGCCTCTTTGAGTTACGCTGAATCACAAACCAATGCTGGTTTCTGACCCTTTGCGGTGACTTCTCTACTTTCAACATGAAACGGCCAACTTGACAAAAGCTGGATAAAAATGTTCACCTCATACTCTGTTACTGGGACTCAGGCTAAGTCACGTGATCTCAAACGCCGGTGAACTGCTAGTGTACCGGTAGAGAGTGTTTCCCTGCGGGGTCCGGGTGGTCTGAGGGAGGTGTCATGAACGGATGGTCTTTTTTGGTCGATTTACCCCGAAATAGCAGTAGAGTTGCCACACCGATGTGCTACCACAGGTGATCCAGCAAAACCTCCATCTGGATCAATCCAATATTTTGCATATTAACAGGAGATACAAACACCCCTTCTAGTGTGAAAATTCAATTAAAGGGAAACATTATATTGGCCAACAGTTACAACACTCCAAACCAAGACAATGACAGTTTATTTTGAATCTATTGCACCAACCGAGATGAACGTTAATAGCCTGGCTAAAGTGGGCTTTGTTTATCATCATTGGTTAAGAGGTAAAAAAAAAGTTTTTTCCCCTTGAATGAAAGCTGAAAAAGCGTCTTTTTTGTCTAAGAGGCAAAAGATGGAGAGAAATTTTAACAACAGATGTGAGTTTTCTTTTCTACTTCTAAAATGTTCCTAATGCCAGTAAGTTCTTAAGAATTCACCTTTTGGTGTTTTTAAATTATAAAAAGGTTTTTTGGAATCTCAAACGATCATTCAAATTATCTCTTCAATGCAGATCCACCCAATCAAAGTTTCACCAATCTGGGTATTTTCAATATCTAACAACTTTATTTTTAATTAGCGTCATTAGCGGCTAAATGATACAGGAAGCTGACAGAAAACTAATTCAGGCCAGAAATCAATGAGTTTGTTTTTTTGGAGCACCCCCTTCTGTCTCAATTTAATGCCACCCTGGGGAAAGAGCCATATCCTCCATGCATTTAGCACAACGAGTATGTTGGCTTTAATCTCTTACATGAATCAGAAGCAGATAAGATGAAGTTTCTAACACTGTTCTAAATGCATATTGGCAAGGATAGATGGAGGTGAAATTGGTGGCAAAGTACCAGAGGAGAGGAGATCTCATTCAAGTGTCAATGACAACTCAAGTGTTTGTTACAATCGACTCATTAAAGATTCAAACACCAAATGCCTGTTTGGGTTAAATGAAGAAACACAGTAGATTCAAATTGTCCTGCTCAACATAAGAGGGGATTAAAACCAGCTTTTGGTCAGACAGTCGCTCCCTCTTCCCTAACAGTGAATTTCAGGGCTGAAGGATAATGGGAAGAATGTCTTTGTTGCCTCTCTGGCAACTGCTGCTGCTGATGGATCACAACCAATTGTTCCATTTAGCAGCAAGTCAAGTGAGGCCAAGAAACTGTCAGGCCTCCCTGCCGGCTGAGAAAGGGAAGAAATGATTGAGAGAGGAAAAAGAAATGTATAAAACCACTGTGTGTTAGCTGAATTATCGGTTATACGAGAGAGACGATTGCAAGGAGTCCTGCTCTACTCAGGACCTTCAAACACTGAAATGCATCATCCCAATTTCTCACCTGAGAAGAATCCCAATGCTTTGCTTATGATTTTATCAAAGCACTCAGGTCTTTTTGGAAAAAAGCAGATCTTGACTTTACAGTTTTATTTCCCTCTGCTTTGCAAATATATTTAAAGCCTCTCCTGCTGCAGCTCTCCCTGTAGCTTTTCAATTAGAAACGGGTCTGGGCTCAGGGTTAGGCATTCAGAGCGCTGAGCTGCTGCTGAAGCCCTTCAATTTTTTATCTGGATGTGCGCTTTGGCTTGTTGTTGAGCTGAAAGGCAAAGTCTGTCTTAATCTGGAGCTTCTGAACAGACAAGCTTCAAACTACACCCCCAAGTTACATGGCATCCATTATGTTATTACCATAACAGCTGCACACCAATGTTTTTCTGCTCCAGATAGTTTATAGAAGCACAACCTGAAAAAGTACAACGCAGTTTCACTGGGCAAAAGCGAATGCTTTCAAGTTATCACTTTAGACTAGATATATGTTTCTGCAAATTGTAGCTTTTCTTCAAAGTTAAGTTTTAGTTAAGAAACAGGAACAAGTTGAATCCCGTTAACATCATGGGAGAAGATGTGGTAAATATACTATGGCGTTCACCTGGACAACAAACCAGGCTGGAGACGCAACATTTAATTTCCCTTTGGGATAAATCAAGTATTTTTGAATTGAATTTTGCTGAAAAGAAAGAAAAAACTAAAATGGAGGACATTCAGGGAAAGGATGTTTTCCTTTTCTATTTCTATTTATGTGACAAACCAATCTTAGCCATCCTCCTCTACAGTTTTCTCTTTACATCGTCCTTGGTGGAAACCTTTTCTACTTGCTATAAAAAAACCAAACAGATCCTGCCTCTTTAGCAGGAGGAGATCCCTTTTAAACCACCAACTGATACCGACCTTCAACTGGTCGATTCGGACTGCAGCCACCGCTTCACTTACAAAGACATGAGCATCAGTATTTCACCTGAATTGCTTTTTATCAATATTGAATATTTTTTATGTAGAATAAAAACAAATCTTGGAAATGTTTTAATATCACATTGACTTTCTAACACCAACTTAAAAAGAGTCGTCTTCCTTTAAAAGCAGAGGGATATCTTCTTCTTGCCATCTCAGGGATGATTAAATCCAACAGCCGGCTCATCATATATTAACAAGCAGCATCTTGTTTGTTTAATCTCAAAGCTTAACCAACAAATTAGGACTGCCACATGCAGACGACCCTGATAAAGCTGCTTCGGTTTTAAAAACAAACAGCTGAGCGTGTAACTCACAGCTTTACTCTCTCGTGTTTTTGATGAGCAAAGTCAACATCTCTTCCTGTTTAGCCTCATGTTTATTGAAGGACATACTGGGAATGGTATCGATCAGTCAGACTAACTAAGCAGCAAACATTTCTCATCTAGACAATCTTTGTGTGCGACAGCTGTAGTTTATGTTTTCAGTAATGCTCCCTTACCTGGTGAAATGTCCTGGAAGAGTGATTTCCATATGGTGTACTGTAGGGGCCCCATGTACTTGGAAGTTGGGAAGTCCTCATATGTCAGATTGGTCTCATGTATCTTCCCTTTAACCCTGAAAAACAGATCAATAATGGTCTGAACTGACGTCTTCATCTGTAACACAATACAGACTCTGGTTATGAAGAATAGACTTTGAAAAGCCTGAAGAAAATATTTTAGTTATCTGTTTCTATTACGTTTCAAAGGAAACTAAGCTACTTTACAAGCAGACATTTTGACTCTTCCCATCTTAGTCAGGAACAAGTAATAAATAATTAATAACCCCACCGACTCTGGCTCTTCCCAAGGTAAAATGTACATCTTAACCTGCAGCCATCCTGTTCTGCACTAAACTTCATCTTATTGAGTGACAGAGATAAAAATGCTGTAATGTGAGAAAACTGAACCAAAAACACAGCCATGACCTCAGAGAAACTCCCAAATATATTATAAGAAGCAGACCAGGAGAACTAAATCTAATTTGATCAGTGCGTTCAAGCAACATCAGAACAGGCCGTTTAAAGATTGCTGCTGTATCCAGAGCACGAGGATGCATTCTCCAACCTCCATTTGTTCATGCTAAAGTCAACCAACCTCAACAGGCTGAAATCAATATATATATATATATTACCATATTTGAATTCCAAATATCAACTTAATTTTAAAGATTTCTTTCAGCAGTATTTTATGAGACTTAAGTCAAATGTATGTATAATGTTTGTATTGAAGCTAGTTTCTGAACCAGCAGGGGGATAAAGGTTTTTATTTATACGTCTAGATAAGCTGAAATCATTCATACAACATTTCTAAAAAAAGGGAATGGATTATTCTGTACAGCATACAGATTGTTTTTTTCTTTGTTTTTTTTGAAGATTATTTTTAGCCTTTATTTTTTCATTTTCAAAAGTAGGCCGACAGGAAATGGATTAGAGAAAGGAGGAAGACATGCAGCAAAGGTCACCAGGTCGGGACTCACACCTGTGACGGCCGCATTGAGGACCAAAGCCTCTGCATATAAGCCTCATCCTTAAACCCTACACCACCACTGCACCATGAATGCAGACTGTTGAAAATCACACTGAAAACAGGGATAAATGTATTTCTCAAAACTAAGAAAAAACGTTGGCCATGGGTTACAAAACAACCAAGGTTCTGGTGTTAGACAAACAATTAAAATCATCTATAAGTTAAAAAAAGTAGTAAAAAGCACCTTTCTTATATTAGAACAAGCCTAAAACTAAAAATCTAAGTCAATTTTGAGATAATTTGAACTGAAAATCAAGGGTGGTCCTCGTAATTTATTTTAAAAAGTCCATTAGTCCTCCAAATACAATCTTTTTCATCCCTCAGTTAACCTGAGTTAATCACAGCTGCTCGGTTGAAGCTCAGACAGAACCATGAGAAGCATATTTGCTGTCATATGTGCCATGACTTTCTATCTCAGTAGATGAGAAGCACTGATGGAGATGCTGCCCCAAACCTGCTCATTCGATGCTTTCCTGTCATTAGGAGTTTAAATCTTTAGCTTTATCAGACATCCCTATTATCCTCACTACTGATAATTATAATTTCCCTTTGGGATAAATAAACTATACCTGTTTACTATAGTCTTGTGAATTTCAAAATAAAGGGATATTTTTTAAAATGACTGAACTGAGGTTTTTATTTTGAATCATTAAACATTTAATTGATAAGGATCAATGTATTGTTAAACTTCTGACTGTAATCACCCGATAAAATCCTAAGCTGAGGACTGACAGAAAATTCTGAACTGAACTTCAGTATCGTTTTTAGTGCACTTTTCTTCTTTATTTACCTGACATAAAGTAGTTATTATGCTTTTCTATACTTTTGTGTAAGTAAAACATAAAACTACAGGATTACAAATGAACACAGGTTGTTTGTGTTGTAGAGGATTTTTTTTTCTTTTTTTTTGAGCTTTTTACGGCACTAGTGGCTTGTTTTTCTGACAGTAGGCTGACAGGAAAGGGGGTATGAGAGAG
>JAUZNJ010032935.1:0-13431 GCA_034780135.1 Jordanella pulchra
AGCTGTATGCAACGCAATTTCGTTCTGTATGCACTCTGTGCATACAAAATGACAAATAAAAAAGTCTAAGTCTAAGTTTAGATAAGTGTAGGCCATTTCCATGATGCCCAGTCAGACATTCTACAATCTCCTTAACTCTCCATTTAACTACTCATTTTTCTGATAATACCAATGATTTTAAAGGAGCAGGGACAAGCTAAAAATGATCTTTTGTCAAAAGCCCCCCCAATTTTTTTTTCACTGTAAATACAAAAAAAACATTAGTAAATTAACTTTTAGATTCACTGAATTGTAGAATTCTTATTCGTCTAACATTGCATACCATGTACACTCTTATTTTAAGGTCTGCATCGAACTCTATTCAATATTATGGTTTCAACTACAACACTTTAATGTTCTTAACACCTCCAAGAGGCAAAAGCTAATAAAAGCAATTTATATAAGCCTATATGCTATTGGACCTTTTTCATAGGCAATACCCTCCTGGAGGCCATTTTTGTCTGAGTTGAAATACTGCAATAAAAACAAACACAAGGAAAACTAAAATCTAATACTAAAGGATTGTGATACTTAGCTATTAAGTTGAATGTTTCTAGCACAGGTATTTTGTTCACTGAAGTGTTAACAATCAAAGTTGAAACATTTGCTTAATAAATAAGTTGTGATAAGTTGTTTATGGTCGTTATGAATGTGGCAGAGCTAGGCTCCTGAGAAAACCTGTGCAAAAATTCACTCTTTAAGCTATCCCATAACACCTCCCATTATAAGGAAGTAATTATTAGATAACAAAACCACAGTTACTTGTGGAAAGTGTTTTGAAAATACAGCTCGACATTACCTGTAATATTATTGTTATATGCTGTTAAAATTAGTGGATTTTCTTTCTCAGGCTTTCATAAATCTACCATCCCTCTCCTTTTTCTGATTGATGATGTTTAGCTTTCAAATGAAGAAAAAACATATCTTTTGATTCACCTACAATAAAGACCTCAAAATATTTATATGCATTTAGCTGCATGCCAGACAGGCAAATGACTGCAGACTGGCTGCCAGAGAGGACAGTCCAACTAATTAAACAGCTGATACTAGCTTGATTTACTTTCCCTAGAATGAGCAGTCTACTAGTCTCTAATATTCTGTAATAACAGTTTTATTACTCTTACTGAATTATACAGGCACAAAACATTTAGTAGATATGATGTTAGAATCATTTATGCATTTCTGTAGTAAAGAAAAGGCATTTGGTCATTACACAGATATTTGGTTTAGTTCTGCGTCTAAATGGCTTTTGCTCTAGGTGCTCATACCATAAGAATCCCCTTCCTGTCATGAACCTGTCAGTCTCATGATTTTATATACAACACATGTATGAAACATTACAAACAGCCACTACAAATTATTTTTATTTATGTTTTTCATCCATTATCAGAGATGCATTTTAAACACTTTTTTTGTAAAATTCAGTAGCAGAACATTACATTGGTTTGAATTGTCACTAGTCTAAATTGAAGAGGAAGACAGGTCTGCTATTCCTTGGCTCAGGATAAATTCACCAGTGCCTTTGGGATTTGGTTTTTGATTTACAGCGAGACTGCTTTGTCTCCAGCAGACAGTGATGGAGCTCCTGAAGGGAATAAAACTCTGCAGGGAGAAGGACTTACAGCATGGAAGTCAGGGGGAGAGGGATCAATGGGTGTCAGAGAAGCTCAGACTGAATTGTCTGAGTTGTAACACAGTTATTCACTCAGCCGGTCTTCATTCAAGGAACTTATGCTGGTTCTATCTTCAGTTAAGGTGTGATCATATCTATTATTTATGGGATAAATCTAACACTTCTTTTATTATAGATTTAGCTTTGAATTGTTTTGTTCCCCTTCTTGTCAGATTACTCAGCCTAGAAAATATCAGCTTCAGAACTGGATTTTATTTCTATGAAGGAAGCAATTCAAAAGTTGCTATTGTTTTGCAAGTAAAACAAAGTCAAAGTCAACCAGAGTCAAAGAGATTTTTTGTAAACCTTAACTTGTGATCTCTTCTGTTTCTGTATTCAGTGTGTTGTACTCTAAATGAAATGCAGTACAATAAAATCACCTTATAAATAAAGCTATACAAAATAACCCTGTTCTTAATATACATTAAATCAGTTTTGAATCAGTTTATTTATTTAAAGCCATTTCACATAACATGCCTTATCAAGGCACCTAAAATATTTAATTCATTAAAATGTTACACACAAATTGATTTAAAAGTTTCAATCAAAGGAAACCTACCATTAAGTTATTGACTTGCAGCATTCACAACTATTGGATGAGCGTGTAGTGATAGTTTTGTTTTAAAGAACGGTTTGTTTGAGAAATTTTAATTTCGAATGTATTTGTTTTCTACTGTTCAGCATTCTCTACCTATTGTTACCTTTGTAAATAACAAAAAACTACTATAATTTTATTGTTCTCTCCTATTTTAACACACACTTAAATGTACCATCTCTAAATTGAAATGTGAAAACACTCCAAATAGTTTCATTAGCTTGTTTCCTAGCCATGAAACGTATTCACTACCAGGTTTATGAAAACACTCTTTGTTGGCTAATTTGAAGTCTTCTTTCTTTGTTAAACCCACTGCTGGTTATGTATATGGGAAGGGGTTGCTTAATGGTTTTGGCTAGCCTCTAGAAAAATAAGCATTATAACAGAGATTGACATTTGCTAATTATTTGTGTTGTTACTATTTTTTTCTTTTCTCCCCTCAAAAAGCTTTTACTTCTTGGATTGCTGATATGTTAAAAAAACACTGGTACACAACAAATCTCAAAGGTTCCAATTCTGAAGGATGGATCAGATGGTTTTCATTTTGCCAGTTTAATTAATGTCATAGGGCTTCAGTAACACATGTGGAATTAATAACACAAAAAAGCACACTTCTGTAATCTTTAAAGCAAATACAACTACATCTGTCACTCTTCTCAGAATCAATTGCAGCCCTCAGGCTGGATTTTTCACCACACCTCTGGTGGCCATTGTTTCCAAGCTTCACGAAAGACTCATGAACTAATTGTTGGATCGCAATATTTTTCACCATCGGAAAGAAAAATGAAAATATCCAACAAGAAATAAACAGACCAGGAGATTTAACTTACAATAGTTGTTGCTTTTGTTTTGTAGAATTGCACTGAAAATGTGTAAATCTGGATAAATCAAAGTTTCCTACATGGAATGATAAATGATAAAAAGGGCAATGCGGCACCTTCCTGTTGGGATTTATACATTTATTAAATGTGAATACATTTATCTGTTTCAAGGCTTTAAACTTGTCTGCACAACCAATTCAGTTCACTACATTTTTTTTGTTTAGCACTTAAAAACAACTACAGCTAACCAAAGTGCTGTACAGAAAAAATAAATAAAACATGACAAATAAAAGACAATGCAAAAGACATCAGTTGCTCTCTAGTTGGATGAGGTAATGGCAATGCAGGAATACGGTACAAAACCGAAGGTAAATCTTTTTTATTTTCAACAACTTCATATTATATTGTTTCGCCACAATTAGACTGATTTCCTCATCACCACTCATCTTTCACACAGACATTAAAAATATAAATGCAGTGCAATCCAACTGCAGGCAACCAGGAGATCCAGATTTTAGCACACTTTGAACTGGTCCACTTGGGAAATGCTCTATTCCTTCAGGCAAAACAATACAACTTTTATCCACTGGGTGAAGCCAAAATAGACCAAAACAGAAAGTTGGTTAGAACTGCTTTAAATAATAGACTAACACAACCAACAAAAAGTCTAGCAAATACAACAATAAGACTTACACACAAAGATGAAAACACAGAAATAAAATTCTTCAAAGTAGAAGAGCTGCAGTCACAGAAAATACAATAAAAAAAGTAGAAACATGCTGCAAACCTGATGCAAATACATACATGATGCCTACGCCCCCCAAAAAACATTCCAAGAATTATGGTTGCAGATAGCAAAAAAACTGCAGCTTAAAAAATACTGCAAGCACGACCCTATGGAAATACAGACCCTTAGGGGGAGATGATCATCAACTCATATAGGACCAAACTCGTAAAAATAGATACAAATGGAGATTAAGTATTTTCTTTTTAAATTCAAAGGAAAACCTATCCTTTGCTTTCATCTTCCCAGTTGTCCCCCGGATGACATCCCAATTATTCTTTTGCTGAGGATCTGGTCAATAGGTATTCATTCATAGTAATTGGTTCTGGTCCCATATGAGTCTACACATAGTTGACTGCAGCACTTCCATTATGGTGCACTAGCTTTTCTTAACTTACAGTTATTTTTGCTACTTGCATCGTTTCTCCTTTGCGTGTGTTTTATGTGTTAGTCTCTAAGTTGTATTTGTTTATCTCATTTTTGAGTTTGTTAGTCTAATTTTATTTTACAGGATATTTTGAATTTTGCTGTGAAATCTTGCATTTACGTGCCTTTTGCACCCCTTGGGCCACTTTCATTTCGCCTAAGCAGGTAGATAACTCAGAAGTAGTTATTGCATGATTTGATGTTTGCTCCTGAGGAGGCTTTGCTTTAAACTTTCTGCTGACTGCTTTTTGTGACCTGTTAAATTGAGTATCATGTTCTATTATAGTTTTAATCTTCAAAAGCATTTTATGATTTATATATAGTTTTTAGACTTGCTAAATTTGATCAGCTCCACTGTATTTGACTTTCCTCCCCCTTTACAGTATGTGGTAACATGCTTCTAGCCTATCACATAGCATAATCGCTAGGCTTGGCTAATGTCTTTTTCTCCTACTATGATCATGTTTGTTTTATAACCCATTCTCCTGTAGCATTAGCATAATATGAAGGTAGTGTTTGTGTGCTTTAGGGCTAAACTTTGGCTCCGTCCCTTTTGATTGCTACCTCCAGCCAGTTTTTCACATCCTTGCTTCCACCTTTAAACTTGTTCCAAAGCTGTGAAGATATTTAATCTCTAATGTTAGCATGACTAATGACTTTTCAGTCATGGCTAAAGCTTGATCGAATTAGGCTAAAGCTTGATCAGTCGTTTGTCTAGAGTTTGCTGTTATCAAGATTCATCATTTTAGTTGGCTCCTTTTTTTTTTTTATATCTATAATGGTTTCTGCCTTTGAGTTAAATTGTTATGTAGTTGTAACTGAAAAAAACATTTGTGTTTAATAGCTTTCAGTATAGTTAATGTGATAATTGTTTGTGCTTATTAT
Source organism: Jordanella pulchra (assembly GCA_034780135.1). Taxonomy (NCBI): domain Eukaryota; kingdom Metazoa; phylum Chordata; class Actinopteri; order Cyprinodontiformes; family Cyprinodontidae; genus Jordanella; species Jordanella pulchra. Next base: position 5,223 of record JAUZNJ010032935.1, read on the forward strand.
ATGCATCTGGTCTGCTGTCTCTGAAAGTTATTGCTTGAACAATAACAAAATAATATTTGACACTACAGTGACATTTATAGTGATTTTGGTTAATAATTATTTGTTAACAATTTTAGTTATAAATAATATCTATTAACAGTTATTTGTAAATAAACATATCTTAGGCTATAATGGGTTTGAAAAGTCGCATTTGATTGTAAATTCAGTTGATAGCTGTTAATTAATAATCCAATTCAGTTAAATTCATGTCAGTTTATTTTTATAGTGTAAAAGCAAATTCTTAATTACAAGCATTGAATGCAAGTGGCCTATTGATCACAATTCCTTCGTTTTTACAAAATATCTAATCATGGATGATTTTGGTTGTAATAATATATTTATTAATAACAATTCTTTATTGTTTAAATTAGTAAATATTTACATTCAAATAACAAAAATAGTTTTTAAGACTCATAACATCAATATTTTAGAAATTCTCAAGAATCTGAATATTCCTCTAAGATGCTTAAAACCTGTCAAAAACTCTCTTTGGTCCTACCAACCCAGTGTCATTGTTATTCTGGTCTTCTGGCCTTCTCTGAGTTGACAGGGTCAAATCATAATTGCCTCTGGTTGTGTGGAGGAGCAAATGATTCCTACTTCAAAAGTCTCAAAGCATCAGCTTTCAATTCAAGGTTTGGAGGACAGGGGACCCACAGGAGAAAATTAGATATGCTTTGAAGCAAAGACCTTGGCAAATGGCCACAGCTGCTTTAAAACTTGTCAGTAACAATTACAGATGGAGACCCAGATGGGGGTTGCTTCTTTAAGCTGAATTCAAACAAATTGTAAAGCTAACTTGTAAGATTAGAAAATGTGATGTAGACCTATTACACCTTTTGTTGTTATTTAAAGACATTTGTTTTACTGGTGTGTTTATGTATGTTTTTGAAAGACTCTTCAGAGCTTTAGTTTTGTATTTGGTTAAAATCATTTATTGACTCTGCCTCCCTTGCAAACAGAAACTGTTCTAGGCTCAAAGATATTTAATCTGAAACACCTTTATTGTTACTGTAGAGGTTTGTATGGCATTAATCAGGGACTTAACTAATTGAGAATGAATCATTAGAGCATCCTTAGGATGGCCAAAATTAAAGTCTCCACTTCAGCATATTCATGTAAATATATTGTGTCTGCCTTCAGCATAAACCATGATTTATGCTATTTAAAAACTAGAAAAAAATTGATACTGTTGCACATTAAAAATGAGCAAGATTAGAATCTGTAGGGACCTTTGGACGGATATTAAAGGCCGTGTGCCTGATGTAAACATACTTGGACCATCAGACCATAACAAATGTAGAATAATAATATTTAAGGCCAGCGAAGTCAAGGTAAGTTCGTTGGTATATCACAATTCAGTGCAAAGAAAATTCAAAGTGCTTTGCATGAGTTAAACAGTAATACAAAAGAACTTAAAAGCCTAATAAAACCAAGTAAATACAAAAACTAGATTAAAAGCAGGTTGTATAAAACAGCTGGATCACAAACTTGAAAGGTAGCACTTTACAATAAGCATCATTTAAAAATAGTAAAGAGACCATTTATTAACAGTTAACAGAAAGTTTAGTAATGTTTGATAATCATTTATAGAGTGCATCTAAACCATTTATAAAAGGTAAGTAGTACCTAGTAGATCAGATCACCCTTCCATGTTGGTTTAGCCGAAACCCTAACATGGAAGGGCTTCTTGCCTAACCCTAATCTGGCTGATTTATACTACCATCCATGATAGTTGAACCCTAACCCTAACATTGGTGGGCTTATTGCCAAACCCTAATTTGAGTTCGATTTACATTGCCCTGCATTTGTAGCTTAGCCCTAACTCCAAGCCTAACTAATTTAAATTTTTAATAAGTGATCTATTTAGCTCTTAAAGCTGGTTTAGATACAGTTTATAAATTAATCAAATATTAAGAAACTATCTATTAATCAAAATAAATGCTATTTTTTTGCATTTTGTATGGTTTAGATGGTTATGGTATAGTGTAAACACACTAATGATACCTCAATTAACAGTAGTCAAAGGCAGTTCTAAACAAATGGGTTTTCAATTGCAATTTAAATAACTCAGGCTTTCAGCTCTTTTTCAGTCTTATGGGAGTTTGTTCCAGATAGGTGGAGAAATGAATGCTGATTTTCCATGTTTGGTATCAGTTCTGGATTTACAGAGTAAAGGCTTGAGCTCGAAGAGTGGTCTGAATATAGTTACAACAAACCACTTATTTATTCAGCTGCTGATCCATTCAATTCAGTGGTTTACAGACTAACAGAACAATTTCAAAGTCTATTCTCTGAGCTACAGGGAGCCAGTGTAAGGAATTCAGATTCAGGCTGATATGCTCTACTTTCTTAGTTCTAGTGAGAACATGGTCAGTAGCCTTTTGGCTTAGCTGCAGCTGTCTGATAGACATTTAGGCTAACCTATGAAGACACCTCTTTGTTATCAATTCTTATTAAGATAAATGCATGAAGGAGTTTTTCTAGATTCCGTTGGACATGAGTTCCTTAATCCTGGAAATATTCTTTGGGTGATAAAAGGCTGATGTAGCAACTGCCTTTAAGTTTATCTGAAGATTCAGGTCTGAGTCCATCATGACACTGATATTTTGACCATAATCAGTGGTTTCTAGCTGTAGTAGCTGTAGCTAATTCTCGATCTCTCCTTCTTTGGCCCAGAGATTACTAACTCAGTTTTATCTTTATTCAATTGTAAAAAAATGATGACATCTCTATACATTGATCTGCTATATTCATCTAGCCGATGATGTGATGGGTTCATAGGCATCTGGCAACAATGTGATGTAAAGCTATGTGTTGTCTGCATAGTTATGGTACCTGATCTTGCTGTTTGCTATAATTTGAGGTAAAGAAAGCATGTCAGTATTAAATAGTGATTGAGTAGTACTATTCAATAGTATTGAATAGTGAAAAGTGATTTTTTGGGTCCCTGAGTTAAAGTTCCCACCTGAAACATGCAGTAGTAGTAGTAGTAGTAGTAGTACAAAGTCCAATGGTGATACAGTTTTCCCCAGTTGATGTAATGCTGACACCTGCAGCTTTTTAAACATTTGGTTGAAAATAGTTAGAGCTAGATTTTGTTGAAGTTTCTGGTTACACATAGACAAGACTGATACATTAAGTAAATACCTGACAGGGTGAAAGTAACTACAAAGGTAACAACATAATGCAGGGCAACTGCTTCATCTGATCTTGCATTGATCCAGGGCTGGGTTAAACCTGTTCTCTGCATTGTTTGGTTTTTATTAATAATTTAGATATAATTAGCTCTGCCAAGGAGGCTCTGGTTTTAGTCGACTTTGTTTGTGTATGTGTTTGTGCTTGTATAGGTCTCAGAGTGAGGACATTTTTCAGATTTTTAGGAGGATCACTTGTTGTAAAGTGAGGACATTTTGCTGGTCTTTACAAGGTATTTTGCTAATGGTTATGTTTTTTCAGCTAAGGTGTCAATTGGGTTGTAATTAGGCTTAGGGTGAGGTATGCAACGGTAATAGTAAAGTTAAGGATTAGTTTTAGGGTTAGGGCATAGAGAGGTTTAAAAATGACTGAAAATCAATTCAATAGGAGTCAACACATGGTCCTGACTAAATATAGCAAAACAAATATGTGTGTGTTTGTGTGTGTATCTGTGTGTGTGTGTGTGGGTGTGTGTGTGTCTGTGTATTTATTTGTTTTTTGTCTGTGTGGTCGTCTGTCAGTCCATCTGTGTACAGGAAAACTTCAAAAGTTATGAACGGATTTTAATAAAATATTTTACCCAAGATGCTCCGCAATCAAAGGAAGAATAAAATAATAAATATACTTAATTATATTTGAGGATGATCTACATCATAATCTGGATACAGGAGTCTTTCAAAGAATTTTTTAATGTTGTGAGATAGGGATATTTGGCAGAACAAGCAGTTCCCTACCGAACCAGAGGGTGGCAGTAGTGACTATCGACAGCCTCAGCATCAGATCTGTTCTGTTCTGTCATTGCAAGCCAGAGAGCAGCTTGGCCTTATTTACTTTGAAGAGTTGGGAAATTTTTTTAAAAACATTTTTAAGAAAAAAAAAGTCCTCCTGAAAATATCCCCTGTGCCGTCAGTTCATCAGGATTATAATTCTGTTAAAATACACTGTTTCTGTTCGGAATGGCAGACCTTAAGCATACCAGCAGGTGGCAGTGCTGTGAAGCTCTAGTTAAAGCTGTCTTAAGCAGCCAGCCTGTCGAGGAGTTCTCTTTGCCCTTGGTAGCAGCTGGAAGTAAATATAAAGTGTTTATAAGTTTTGTGGTGAAAACTGCAAGTACCAGAAAAAGCAATTACAGATTTTTTGTCGGCAGGTTTTAACACTTTTAGTTCATTTGTGTATTTATACGTTGTTTCACCATAGTTCATTAAAAAAATAATAAGAAGAAGTGCAGTGAATGATCAGATGTCGCTCTTTTCCTTGTACCTTACAATCCATTCGCCTGGCTTTTTAAAAACATTTGGAGTTGTGCCGCAGGACTTCTCAACTCTGCTTGACACCATCCCTCATAGACTTTACATGTAAATAAGATGCTTTGCCCAGAACACGTTAAAAGTCAGCTCACCTTCAGTTACAATTTGGGGCACAATTTCCTGATTGGCGGAGGTCTGCGCTCTCTGAATGATTTTCTAGTTAGTTATGAAATGTTTTTCGTCATCTAGCATTTTCTTGAGTACACTCCCTCTTGAATAGAGAACACAGTTTCTACATCAGGGAGGGTTGAGATGTGGGGTGGAGGGGATGAATCAGCAGAAACAAGACAACTTTCTTTTATTTTATATTTTTATATTTAACTTCAATTTCATTTTTCCCCCATTTTACTTTTATGTATGTTCATATAACTTTTAGAAAGGCTACCTAAATGAACTATGGTATAAATAAAAAATTTTATTATCCTTCTTATCATTTCAATAATTATCATTTGCATTGCAGCCAACAATTCCCTTATGGCAAGTGCACAAAAAAAAAAATACTTGAGCAGTTTATCACCCCGTATTTAGAATCTTTCTTTCTCTCCTCAGTCTTCATTCAGCTTCCTCCTCTCACACCTGCAAACAGTTAGCCAATCAGACCTTCTTCCGTTGTTTCAGAATTTAGACTCCCAGTATTTAAACTCATCTCCTGCTGTCATTCCTCACTGGTCCATTCACTGATTTCCACTTAGTGTTTAGCAGCTCTGTGTTACTCTTTGGGTTCCTAATGTTCTTCCTTAATGTTCTTTATTCCTGGTTCCCTGTGATCTTACTGATTTTGCAAGTGCGATTGTGTTTTTCTATTAAACATTCAAAGACTATCTGCTGTAAAACACTTTGTGGTCAGTTTTATAGAAATTGAGCCCATTTACTGTTTTAGCTTTCCATTTTGCAAAAAACCGACTTCCAAATACAAAAGAACTGCATAACTATACCACATCGCTGATTTGAAATGACTCACCAAAATCGTACATTTTATAAAAACTTTAAGAACTGCTGATGTAGAACCTTTCTGCATTTGGGAGTTTTTATTTGTAGCAATGCATAGGTCAGTTTGTATAACCTGAGGTTTAAAGGTCATTGTCAACTTCTATGACCTTAAGTATTTCTAATCCAGTGGCTAACTCTGTCTACAAAGGTTTTCTTGTTAAATTATTGCATTCCTGTGGCTTTTATTTCTGTTATTTACTTTTTGCTTTGCTCTTTTTCAGAAAACAAAATTCTTTAAGTATATTTACCATAAAATGAAACTGGATGGATAAATTAAATGGAATATACCCAATGTAATTTCTATACATTGGGATTTTTTTTTGGGAACTAATTACACAGACTAAAAGATAAAAACACTGCAAACATATAACATTAAAATTAAAAATGTACTAAAAGGAAGAAAGACTTTAGAACACATTGAAACCTCTTCTCTAACAATGTATGCTTATTTGAAAGCTACTGAAAATACTAAATTTTATTACAAAATATATAAAAAATTGTTTTTCTTCTTTTTTTTTTTTTTTTTTTTACAAACAATGAGTATTCTGTAGTTTTAGACGTTTTGTTTTTGTCTTCGGTTTATGTGTAATGTCCATGATCAAGCTGTGACATTTCGAAAGCAGTTGGTTTTGTTTGTTACTTTATTATACTCTGTAATCAGATTTATTTTCTTTTTTAAATGTTAGTTTCAAACATAAAACCTTTTATTCTAATTTTAGAAGTTTGTATTATTACTTTCTTAATTGCAGCCCAGGGCTGGAGTCTGCAAATCAGCACATGACCTGAAAGTGCACTTAGGCCTGCAAATAAATCATAATCTCAAAGCATCCAATATCCAAAGAGTAATTAGCTAAGATATCTTTAAATGCTGAGAAGATTATCTAGATGCTTGAAGTCATTCATCTATATTTTTATATTCTTTTATTATGAAAACCTGCATCTTTTCCAACTGCAGAGAATAAGTGCATAAGGCTAGGTTATACCATGGAGATATTGCCAGGCAGTGTTCACTCTTTTAGAAGACTCTTGGAGAGTCTTCCAGTTGGTAATAGTTTTGACAACAGTGTATTCAAAATAACAAGATAAGTAAAAAAACAAACACTTTAGCTATAAAATGTATGTATGTAAAATTTCAACTATTATAAAAACACAATAATTTACTGAAAAATAATGAAAACTCTTAGTGCAGCATAGTCAGCCAAAGTGACACATCACAAACATGGGTATACAGGAATAAATGTTTTAGGCATATGATGCCTATTTGTACAAAGTGCACCAAATAGAATTAATAGTATAACATGTATAGCATGGATGCAATCATTCAAAAAGCTATTTTTAAGCACATATTTTATAATGTCTGTCAAATGGTTGATTTAAGGGAAATCGGTCGCAGGTGTACTGGCAAATAAGGACAGGTGGGTAAAGGAATAGCATGACTTAACATGAGAAGATGAGGAATTCATGAACAGTGGACTGCAAAGATAAAAGTGTGCACTTTTACAATTAAGCAAATCCCATGATAATAGTGACGTCTAGCTTGTGTAGTGCTGCTTGAGGCATGGAAAGCTGAAAGTTTAAACGAAAAAAAGAGGACAATTTAAGATAACCCCAAACACTGTGCACACTTGCGCTTTAAAGCTTTGTACATTCACATTTCCTCTCTGCATGGATTCTTCCTCATCGACTAAAGTTTCTGATGCAAACCAATTTTTTCATTGCTTTGTAATTATTAAACAGTAGTTTTGGAATTATACCACAACTGTGCAAGCATTTTCTTATTTATTTGTATACATTTATTTGAGATTCAATTACTTAGAAGTGGAGTTGAAAGGTGTGTGTATAAACTGATCAATATGAATAATTTTATCTCTATTACCTAACCTCTGCTGACTTACCATTTTTACATGATAAATCAAATAATTACAACACTGCAGCCACTAAATTATACATCTGCTAAAATTCTTGTTTTTTTTATGGGTTTTTTCTACCTCCAAGATATTTTCTTTTTAAACTGCATGGTTGATTATTCTGCTAGCTGCTACCCCTTCCTCCAGACAGCCAATAAGACTGAAACCTGGCATAGCTTGTGCCCTCTTTACAGCCATTTTCTTGCATACAGCATTTTCAAGGTCAGAACAAGAACCAAGATACTTACCTGCACCACATTATTCAAAAGCACTTTACTCCTAGGCTTTACGGTGATTTTATATCGGGGACCAATCTACAACCACTGCCTTTCTACCCACGTCACTGCTGCTATCTCAGGACTTTTCTCCTGCAGCAACCAGGGAACTTCAGTGCGACTATAGCTCAGCCAATTTTCAGAAACTAAAATAGAAGATACAAGCAATCTATTGAGTAGTGCTATTTTGGGGGAAAATGTCTTGAAATCGGGCCGTCTATTTTATCTAAATAGAACTTTCTTGCACACATTTGCATTTAGTTGTGTGTGGTAGTATTGCCTTACGCTAGTCTGTGTGTACTTATATTTACAGTATAGTCATTTGATCAAATGGAAAGTAGCTTGTAACAGGCCTGTCTTTTGAAAATAATCAATTAACTCACTTCAGCACTGAGGAGTATAAATTTCTCTATGTTAATTCAATTCAATTCAATTCAATTCAATTCAGTTTATTTATATAGCGCCAAATCACAACACATGTCATCTCAAGGCA
>JAUZNJ010032936.1:0-13430 GCA_034780135.1 Jordanella pulchra
AGGCAACGAGGAGAAAAACACAAGGAGATTAGTTTCCAGCAGAAACTAACAACGAGGAGATCACTTAGAGAAGCTTGGCGCTCAGGAGGCTTTGTGATACCATCAGATAGCAAACACTCTGCTCCGACTACTGGGCAGCAGCTGCTGAAATACACTGGGGATGATGCGGGCTGATTGGCAACACCTGAGGCAGAGGGAACCACACCGCACATCCAACAGTCCCTGGCGCCATCTGGTGGAGAAAAAGGAAAGGTGCACAGAAGAGAAACCCACACAGGAGGGACTAAGAGTCCCAGATCATGACACAAATGTTCACAAAAACAAATATGCAACTACAGCTATGATTTATCTCAAGCAATGGTCAAGTTATAAGACTTTACATTTTGAGGGCTGACCCTTAAACAACTTTTTGAAAACTAAAAGGGCCCCTGTGAGAAGGCTCTTCACTCCTGTATGAAATATTGTCTCTGTCACCTTTGTTTCAACAGTGTTTGTGACTTTACTGCATTAACACCAACTCCAATGATAATGAAAACTGTGAGCATTGATTGATGATAATCTGAGTCATTAGATTACAAGTGAAGCACCCTGATAAACTGTAATGGTATTGTCACAAACTGGAACTGTTACTTTAAGATAAGTAACTTGTATGCAAATTGGGCTTTAAAATGAGACACTGATTACTGGGAAAAAACAGGATTTTTACATTTGTATTAATTTATTTCACTGTATTCAAGATGGAAATGCTGGAAATGAAAATGTAAAACTCAATGAATGCATTCATTCTAAAGACATTCAGTGTTATAAAAGCAATTTTCTTTAATACTCTCCACTCTTTCTCAGCATTATGAACCTTTTATGCATGCATATCCAGTACAAGACACCGATATTACACTCAAAAGTGCATGCTCTTGCACGTGCATGTCTCGCTTTCCACACCCCTGTAGCCTCTCTCCTACAAAATTGTGCATCTCAATTGTGTCAACTTTTGTCACTTTCAGGGTGATAACCACTGAGGAAAATAAAGCGGCTGTGATTGGCTGCTTTTCAAGAAATCCTACCCCTTGGGACTATACAAATTTTTCCTGCTTGTGGCTAATAACAACACTACTACTACAGGGGAAATTGACTGTGGACTCCTGCTTGTGATATATTGGTTTCTCACGCTGCTGAATTTGCACGTGTGATACATTTAAAATGTGTGGAGAGAAGTTCACTTGGTTGTGTATAAAATACATCAGGTCGTATAAGTATTTATTGTGCATGTGCCCTTTTGGCAGAATTCTTACTACATACATGAGAGGATTTCTTTAAGAGATACAAATCCCTTTAAGAAAATATCTGTGTTTACCTTGGCAGATAGGATTACCCCCTGCAGGTCAATTTGCAGGCCAGTGAAGGGAAGCAGGCATAGCAAACAAAGAGCTTTTACCATCTTGTGAGTAGAATGAAATGACATGTTTACAACACAACAACTTCCACTGTTTAGTGAAGTGCAATACCAGTGTGGTTTAGATTTGTCCCTTCTCCAGCAAGTGTCACTAAAATTGTAACCAAAAAGTCTACATATCACAAAGCTTTACAAACACAAATATTTCTATGCTTTTGTTTCCCTTTTTTCCCAACAGGAGTGACAAATAAAACAGAAACAGGATATTGACCTTTAAGGACAGGATTTGAATTTCACTGCCATAGTTACTTCATATTGTGGTTTCTTAAATGAGGACTTGTGAGACTAATTATTATGATTTGATCCATGAGCAGTATGGGCACCAAAAATGACGCAATTAAATATAAATATTAAGTTAAAAAAAGGTAAAATAAAGTAAAATAAACAAAAAATAAATAACAGGGGTTGAATGAAAGTGCTGATAACTGTCTAATCATAGAATTAAATGGAACATTTATTTATTTACTAAATATAGAGTTTTTAATCATTTAAATCAGATGGAAAAACTGTATTTCTATCCCTTTGGGTATTTTAACTTTCTACAGACAGCATGTGGCATGAAGAATTTAAAATAAAACATGATCGACTCCTGAAGTCCCACACAATTTGTATCAAAATAAAGAAATAAAGTTGATGTTAATATTGAAATTAAAAAAGAAATATCTAGGGGGTGTCTGGGGATGAAAACTAATGAACATGGACAGTGCTATGCGTCAGTCTATATCTATTGAAGTGCCTCTTTATAGAATTACTATATTTTCAATTATCAGTAGTCTGTCAAATACTTTTCAAACTTATTCCTTTATGTTGAAATCAGTATTTAGGATGATTAGAACAATTAAGGATGATCCTTTTCTTTTCTATGTCCCTTGTGACCCCCATTTAAAAGTTCCATACAGTGTACGGATATAAGATTAATTATAATCATTTGATTTAAGTTTTGTTGCATAGATGTACTTTTACCACACCCTACTTACAGTCATATTGATCCCTTTGTTCCTGTCTCATTTCCTGCTGTTCCACATGCTGAGATCTTACTGTACTCTCGTTAACTGCTTTCCATTAAACCCTACATCGACAGCTCCAATTCAGCCTCATACTCACTGTGTTAGACGTACTGTAAAACAATTAAGTTTTTCGTTTGAATTGACCCAAAGTGAAGCTTGAGCATCCCTGACATGATCCAGGCAATCCAAAGAAATGGGAGGTTATGGAAGATGTGCTCGACTCTGGCTTTTACAGAGCCAAGTCATCTGTTTTTACTCACAGCTCCTATTCAGAGATGGAATATTCTATCAGATGAAGGAACAGCTTTTATTTTTTCAGATCTCGCACACCGTCCCCCCCCCTGAGAATTCTCCGGTAAAATGCAGCTTTTAAAATTCATGAATGCAGATTGGTGGTTGACTTTATCGCAGCTTTTGTCGCGCAAAAATCAGTTGAAGCCATCCTTAAAGCTATGCAGTGTATTCATAAAAAAACATGAAGCTACACTCAGGTGCTTTAAAGACATTTTCCTTTCCCCCTCTTTTAATGGAAACAACAGATGCATGCACAGACGACAGCTGCAGTGCACAATAACACCTGCAAAAATTCTCTGTAGAGTCTCCATAGATCTAGTTTTGCAGGTTTTTTTATGCAAAGGATGCATAAAGAGGAAGATCCATAAAGCTAAATTAAAACTCTACATTTCAAACAGAAGGGAGAAAAAAATACATCTGAAAAATATGAAAAGTCTTTTTTGCAGTTTGGTTGTGCTAGGTATCTACCATCTACCAGTTTTTTTAAATCTAGACTAATTTAAAAGAAGGGTGCAATATTTAACCAACTTAAACTGTAATCAAATTTCTTTAAATTAAACTTAGACGGGCTTATACATGCCTCTTTTGATGTAGAATTCAACGAAACTATAATTTCCCATAAGATGTGAGCTATCATTGAATGACAGGTTATGTCACTCCAATATGCTGTTAGACTATTTGCCACTCCCCTGCTACAACCCAACTGGAGCTACTGGTTGTTGCAGATGTCCTTTCTCTTCCAGATCAGGAAGGAAAACATCCAAAGGTTCTCTGACAACTCAAGACACATGTTTGCTGATAAAATACTTCCAACATCAACTTTAGAAGAGAGGCTTGGAAGGACGTGCAGTTTTCTAGAAGACGTTTCACCTCTCACCCAAGAGGCTTCTTCAGTTCTAACTGATTCAGGAGAAAACAGTGATAAATATACTGTAGGTGTGACAAAGAAAAGGGGAAAAATTAAACAACAGGTGGCTCTGATCCCTCCAACATAATGGCCAAGAGGGTTCGCCTGGATGGTTGTTAGGGAGAGAAATGCAGCACGTTAGCAAATCGGAAATTAATGAGATACCAAATGTTCATATCTAAAGCAACACTCATATTAACTACTGTTTTGTGTTTATTTTTCAATTTTCATTAGATTTATATGGGTTGAATACTTGAATTTATTCTGCATCTTTGCATAAACAACAGTCTCCAAAATGATATCCAGTGCAAAAGATATTGTTGAAGTTGTACAAATGTTTTCCCAGTAAAACTAAGAAGCTCAAAAGTAGGGATTTAGGATTTGATGGAATAGATCAACAAAATGTTTTACATTACCAAAAAAAAAAATTGTTGACAAAATTTTTTGGGGAAAGTGTGTTACGTAAGAATTAGCATTTAGCATTAACCCCTTTTTCTCAGATTGTCAGGATTCAGGTTGGAGTGAGGGATCTTTTCAGAGACGAGCTATGCGGAGGAGTTTGACAGCTTGACGCACCTGCTGGGGATTCGCGTAATCGGCGGCTGCGTTCTTAAGAAGCGATGGAACCACCAGTCATCGCTCGATGGTTACCACTTGTTGGTCAGACTCAGGCTTAAGATCTCTTAATCAAAGACAAGTATTGTCAAGTCATTAATGTCCTTATCTCTCTGTTACCTCACAGACCTTGATCACGTCCCTGGAGCCGAGCCTGGATCTTCACTGGTTGGGCGCGTCTCGCTGGTTATTTCCACCAAGCCTCTCCAAACCACTGCTGTTCCGGACCCTACCTACCTGGACCCTCGTTCCCTTTCCGAAGTTCCTTTCCTAAACAATCCTAAAACTGATTAAAGACAACCATTTTACAGAAAAGTCTGTTCCTTTGTGCGCACTTGCATGTGGGTAAGGAAACTAAAATACAGCATGACACAGATAAGGGATATGAAACATACGACACAAAAGTTAATCTAGTATGACAAGTTGATAAAAATCACCATGAATACTTTTTCAAGACGTTGCATCTGTTACTAAGCAGGAAAACTAAACACAAGCAACAAATACATGTGCAAATATTTAAACCTCCCTACTGATTCACAACTATCTGCCCACCCAGCCGAGCTGACTGGAGCTCGTGGAAATGCTTCTACACCACTTTGCTCTTAATAGACTGGTATTGAACGTAGCTCAGCCCTGGTGTGCAGACTCAGTTGGAGGTTGATGGGCTTTACAACAAAAGTAATTAAAGTTACTGCCAAACAGAAATGAGTATTGGACACACAAAGCCAACCTTGACAATTACTGGATTTGGTTAAGCTTTAACCACCCGAAGGGGTAAATAGGAGTTCTTTTAGAGGGGTAACAAGGACTGCCAGCAGCTCTACACCAACCCTGCAGTTAAGAAAGGGGAGTTTAGATTCATTTTGTCCACATAACTGTGTTCTGAGCACAGAGATTATGGTGATTCAGTGTGCTGTATAAATGTCCATAAAAGAGAGGTTGAAATATTCCAAATCTATTTTCACTTTTTCAATTGTTCCTTCAATTTCACCCCTGAATAAGCTAAGACAATCCTGACAATAGTTCATTTTCTGTCATTTTGTGACTTCAAATGTACCCTGAAAGGGCCAAGCTTTATGACATCCATGCCCACAGAGTGAGTATTTCAACTTTCCATTCTCTACATTATTCTTTCACAACTTAATCTACCAAATTTTACTTCTGCATGCAAACAGTTTGCTAATACTAAAAAAAAAACAAAAAACAAATATCTTATTTAACAAACACCAATATTTGAACATAAAGCATGTCTTAAAGAAACACTGTTTATTACATGTTTTAAGTAGTTAATTGATTCCATTTAATTTCTTCTTTTGGTGCCAGTTTACAGCACGTAATGTCTCGAGTCACTTTACAAATATTTAATTAACTTCAAACATGTTGACCAATTCAGTCATTTGATCATGATCAACTACCTACTTTGTAGTAAGGATGTAAACAAATAATCAAGTTAGGATTAATTTTTGATCAATAGATAAAAATTTGTTCTATCCAATTAATTGCTGACATCCACTTAAAAAGGAATTTCTTTCTGTCTCTGTCACCCTAATGCACCGTTTCTGTGTTGTTAGGTGGAGCCTCACTGCTATTAGTAAGAGAAGTAATGCCAGAGCTGAGGCATAAAGTGTAGCATGAAGGAAAGAAATCTAACAAATTTCACAAAAATCCCTCATTTGTTCATTGTATCCATTCCTGTTTAGCTATTTTTCCTAATTTCATTGTCTTTTATTTGTGTAATGACAGGCCTGTACACATTGTAGGGAAGTTTAGTAATTTTAAGTTGGAAATCTGTAGTGTGTGACTTCACCTCCTTCGTTTCCAGTCTGCACATACCTTTTTTCTCTGTTTATTTGTGATCTGAAAGTTGTTCTAAAGCGACAAATGTTGCACAGTATTCTAGCTAATGTGTTAGTGAAGTGTTTGCTTTGGGTAATATATCATTTGACAGATAATATGATCTTTTATTGAGTGTTAGTTGACTATTGCTGCATGAGTGAGTGAGAGTTTCCTAAACTGTACGGCAGTTTTCTAGGTGGTCCCCTTGTCATTCACTGTATTATTTCCTTCTGCTGAACTAATGAATTCAATTCTGTGCAAGAATGTTATTAGACATAAAAAATTCAACAATAATACATGCTTTCAGTTTAGTTTTTGTGTTATAAAAACCTTTTCATAATCTTAGGAGTTATTAATGCTGTTACTCGCTGCTGACATTTGAGCACAGTTGTACCACATCATTGACTTCACGTGTCATGTGAAAGCAGCGCATGATAGAATTTTTAAACTGGTTAATCTAATGGTCAAATGATGTATGTTACAGTGTTAAATACACAGTTATACAATACAGGGACATCATTATTATTTTATTTGCCATGTTGATGTGAAATTATTTATGATTGTAGTTTTCAAATTCGGTAAAAAAAAAAAAAGTTTAACATCCATGTTACATTTTAATTATTATATGGTTAATATAGTTTTGGCCTTTGTTTGTTTACATTTTGTTTTGAACAGCAAAACATAGCTTGATATTGGTTCATTTTTCTATTTAGACTCATTTTTGGTTGCATATTCAGAGGAGTACTTTAAAAATTAATATTCTTTCTGGGTGCCTCCATCGTGAGGTTTTCTAGGCCTTTCACAGCAGAAAAGGGGCCCAAAGAACAACTATGGATATGCTTGAGAAACTGTGTCTCTTGTCTTGGCTTGGAGGACTTCCCGCTTCCCCAAGAGGAGCTATAGGTAGTGTATTGGTAGAGAAAGTGTGAGTGACTATCCTAAGACATTGCCATCCTGGGACCTGATCTCACATAAAATAATATTAATATGCTTTCGGCAGATATCTTCAACTGCTCGTACAATGTAAAGTCAAAATCTCAATCAGATATTGTAATGATGTTTTAGAAAATTTTTGATTTTTCCAAAGTTGTTCTTGAGGTAACATAATTTAAGCAATGATGTCCTATTTTATTTAGCCATTGATAGATTGTGTGGTTTGATATATTAACATCCTGTTCTTCAGAAAAAAGCTGAGAAATTGGGGTAAAACAAACATATTCTTTATGATACTTCAAAAGAAAGAAAACACAGTTTTAAGACATTAGCAGTGTTTCAAGACTTTTGCATCAATATCATATTCCTCTAACTTTTTTCCCCAAGTAAAGTTAGTTACAAATTTGCTGACAGAAAGGTGCTTGGACTCGTCAGAGCAAAGAAAACAGAAGTATTTCGGCTGTTTATGAATATGAAGGATGACAGCACAGCAGCTCAAAGGGGGAAAAACAGAAAGATTAAACTAATCATCTAGAAGATAAAGTCTGTTAAGAAGTCTTCCACCTCCACTGGAGGGTGACCATCAACACACAAGCTAGTGGCATCTGTAGTTCTTCTGATCATGTATCGTAGGCATTTTAGATTGGATTCTTTGAACTGTGACTTGAAAGAAATTTGATAGTGGGGCCGTGCAGGTGGCGCAGGGGTTAGTGCGCACGACCCATGTATGGAGGCCTTAGTCCTCGACGCGGGCGACCCAGGTTTGAATCCGGCTTGTGGTCCTTTCCCGCATGTCTCTCCCCCTCTCTCATCCCCCCTTTCCTGTCAGAAAAACAAGCCACTAGTGCCGTAAAAAAAAAGAAAGAAATTTGATAGGAACTGTAAGCAATTCAAGAAGTTAGTCATATTTGCTGTTAACGTTTCTGACAGCCAACTGGTTTACAGGCACATTTAGGTAAAAGCATTGCACTAAGTGAAGGCCTCAGTAACTTAAAGAGAGGAAGGTTCATTTTTTTCAGCAAAACATTAGGTCTTTATTACATGTTGTAGCAAGTGAGGCAGCAGCCAGGTAATGTATTTTTAAGTGGAAAGTATTCTCAGAAAGATGATGAAATAACTTTTAAAAACATAAGAAGTATAAGAATAATAAAAAAATGCATTTGTTGCCTTAACCATTTCTGTAAGATGTTTTGAAGAGTCATAAGACCTGTTCATGCTATCAGCATCCTCCTCAGTTGTTCCTAATAACTGCACTGAGGAAGTAAAATCACTTTCTCATAAAACCTTTGCATGTAAACTGCCCCTGGGTGTCGATATTGATTCTCTAAAATGAGCAAGATCGGCCATGTTGCAATAACTTCAAGGCTTCTTCATTTCTCACTATTCTAATAAACAATCATGCATCCTTCACACAAAACCGGGAAAAAAACAAATGTAATTTACCAGCTGCTTTCTAATGGGGCTGCATCTTTCAATATAAACGTTAATAATCCATGATTACCTCTGTGCCATAGCTCTGGGAGCTGAGGATTTCTTTCATGCATTTATGGAAGTGTCTCCCTCTCTGTCTCACGCTCCAATTGGCTCCACCTTTTGGGAAAAACAATACAGACATCAGCTACAAAGCTTTCCCCTCGTTTTCATAAGTGTGCAGGGAGATGACTGCAGAAGCACTTCAGTGCATCGTTAACCTTTACTTTTCCTGTAGTGATTAGTTACATGCTTTCCTGCTAGGATAAGTCGAACATGAAAATGTCACAAAATGATCAAGTCAAAGCTTTAAAAAATGTCAAGATTCAAGTTGAGACAATCGGTGGTTTGTTTTTAAAGCAACCAATGACTAAATTAAGAATATTGAAAACGAAGTAGATCACAAAAGGTTTGCAGCTTTCCTATATTGAATAAAACAACAACAAAAAAACTAGCATAGTCATCCATAGCATCATAATGAAAGGAAATAAATATGCAGAACTATGATAAAGTATTTCCGACTAAGACAAGTTTTCTGTTTTCACATTTGTCATTTTGAAGCAAGTTGTTGATGAAATCAGTTTAATCAAGTTAAAAAAGTGAGTAAAAAATGCATCTTTTGGGGCGTGCAGGTGGCGCAGGGGTTAGCGCACACGACCCATGTACGGAGGCCTTAGTCCTCGACGCGGGCGACCCAGGTTCGAATCCGGCTTGTGGTCCTTTTCCCCCGCTCTCATACCCTTTTCCTGTCAGCCTACTGTCAGAAAAACGAGCCACTAGTGCCATAAAAAGCTCAAAAAATAAAAAATAAATAAAAAAAAATATATATAAAAATGCATCTTTTGAAATTATGATTTCATACATTATTCCATACAAACTATTTTTTTCAAGGCTAACTTCAATTATACAGCATCAACCAGGTCTGCAGGAAGTACAAGTAGATCTAAAGAATCTAGAAAACGCATAGGTAGAAGGTTGTATGAAGTAGGCTAATATATCTAAAAATGCAGACATAAGCTAGTGTTTCAAAGAAAGTCGATATATGAAACTAATGGCATGATCTCCGAAATGTTTAAGAGCATAAGTGCACATGCCATCTTGATAGCATGCACAAAGCTGATTTACAAATCAAGTGCAAATCGAATTTTGTTTTTGACCAAGCTACAGGGAAGAGGATATGCAAATATGAATGACCCCCCATCTGTAGATGTAAACAAAAAAAAAAGATCTTTGTCTGGAAACTGAAAGAGTAACTGGAACATTTCCATCAAGAATATGTTTGTGATTAATGATTTAACAAAAACAAAGTTATTGAAGTATGCTATTTGGCAAGATTATGAACATTGAGATGTTAAACAGCAAAAATACCTTTTAACCCTTATATTACTAGTAATGTGTCACATAAGGCAACTATTTATACCAAATTGAAAGAAATGGCTGCCACAGACACATCTTCTTCCCATTTATTTTCCTTTTGTCTGCGTCTTAGTGAGGTTATAATGGCTTGGTAAAAAGCCACATTAGCAGCATGGGGCATGACAAAGCTATGGATTAATACTCTCTGATCCCTCCCAGTCAAGCCCATTAAAATGTATGCAATTTAGTATTATCTCTGATGCCATGCTGCCTGTCTTTTCCACACGGTGTGGACCAAGCTAAAATGATTCTCAATGTATCAGCACCTCATTTGCTGTGTTTAATGACTCACCAAGTTATTTCTATTTTTTTTTCACTTCCCCTCTACCTCCTCCATTTTTTTTCTACACGGTGTAAAAATAAAGATAAGACATGCCTATCATTTCTCACAGCCTGTCAGTCATAATTTACAGCTGAAATTACATTCCCACACACAACTCTGGCTCTACAGATGATTCAGTTGGGTCGCTTCGTATCTATCTCTAGAAATAGTGCTTCTTCAAGCATTTTTTTTTTTGCTTGCAAGGGCAGAGAGCTTAGTAATCAGCTGTATTTTTTCTTTGACGACAAATCTTAAGAATACTCTTTGGACATCATTTTCATGTAAGGTCATCAGATGCCTGTACTCTTGCTGTGGAGATTCATGTACCCTTAAATATTACAACTAAAGTAAAACCTCAGGATTTCCAAAACTTTACCAATGCCATTCTGTATCAGATGTGTACTGTAAATACGTTCCGTGATAAAGTGAAGTATATTGATTAAATGGTTTTTAAATTTGTTGTGACTTGTTTTACATGCATACCAGTGATTGGTGCAAAAAAACGTCATGCATTATGACTGAAACAATATTATTCTGGCAGTCGCCTGAGTATGCATTATTCCCCAAAGACAATGAGTGACAGTGAGCAGTAATAAAACAAGTCTGGCAAGTTCATTTTACAACTTTACCTGAATTCATCTGTCTAAAAAGGGGCTATAGTCTTATATGACTGTATTCTTACAAATCATGAATATTTTAAATCCTTAGGATAGACCATAGCAAAAAGGGTTATAATGTTAAATAACAAGTATCACTGAAACCCAATACATTTTTTTATGCCATGAAGTTATTTATTTTTGTCTCTATAATATGTCCAGTAATCTTTGTGCAAGATTAGCATCAGCCCAACAACAGGTTTTAATGTACCATCCCAGAGCCTGCTATTAACACCAGCAAAATGCTAGTAAAAAAGTTAAATGCCAATGGTATTCTTTTTGTCATGCCAAAAAGCTCATACAACTATCAATTTATTTACTCTGCATCTATGGTGGCTCAGTTAGTAGGAGTTTGTCCTGTAACTAGTAAATAGCCAACTGGTGCTCCTGCTCTTCATCAAGTCAATGTAGACAAGACTCCTGACCTGTCTTGGCTGCTGTTGGTCAGAGGGCCTAGTGGAGGGAAGATATCCACCATCAGCTTGTGCTTGCACTAAATATTTCGTGAAGCACATGAGGATTCTACAAACTGATAAAGTGCTGTACAGGGAATTCATCATTATACCATTTAAATTTGTTTAGTCAAATTTGCAGGGATTGCTTCGCTTTATCTGGATCATCATCAAAATGTAATCATTTGTCAATGCTTATAATATGCCCCTTCTATGAAATTTAAGCAAAATCCATCCATAACTTTTTCTGTAAAGTTTCCAACAAACAAGCAAACAAACCAATGCTACCGAAAACATAACCTCCTTGGCAGAGGTAACAACTTGCCCTCATACACCAGAGAAAGTAAGCCACAGATTCTTATTGGTATTTCACAGCTGGCTGGGTTATTGACCCAAAAATATGGCATTGAAAAAGGACAAGAAGATATTCATATGGAAAGCTAAGGTAAGTCGTGTTCTACTGATTTTTATGATTACTTTATGCAATCAACTAAACACAACTATAATGTTTGCAGCAAAATCTTCAGATCTTAATATCTAAAGCACTTTTTTCACAATCAGAATCAGAATCAGAATCAGGTTTATTGCCAAGTAGGTTTTCAGACTTACAAGGAATTTGCCTTGGTGTTTAGTGCACAACACAACACTTCTATGAGAAGCAAGAATAAAATGTATTCTGGTGTCTAATTATTGTAATCTAAACACTTAATCACCTTATTGTGAAACCCGACGGCACAACATTTGGACGGCATCCTTGACACGCAGGGGACCAGAGCAGGGACTCAATATGGCCGCAGCTAGACTCAAACGTCTGTGATGTCAGCTGCAAAGCATGTATAAAAATTTTTGGGGGTAAAATTAGTATTTATATGCTGCCCAACTTGTCGCTGCCCAAGTGAGGTCTCCAGTCATAAAGGCACAATTCAGAAACCTAATTATTATGACTCTAGTGTGACTCAAGTTGGATTCTTAACTCCCAGGCTGCCATCTTTATCCATGTTACTTAAAGTTGCCTGCAAATGTCTCCTGTTCCTTTTTGGCGGTTCTACTACAGGCAGAAAGAATGATGGATCAACAATAGTGAGTAACAGGGTCTTGGACAAAGTCAAACCCTGGCAGGGTTCAATTTAACTCCACTGGCAAAGCAAACTGAGCTATAACTTTAGTTGTAAAGGGTCTAAATCGAGCATTTTCTAACTGTAGGGCGCATCTTCTCTAGTGGGTGCCAGAACATTACAGGTAGGGTGTGACGTGAGGAAAAAAAACAAGGCAGAAATAGTAACAGTGTGCATTGAGGCATCTTATGCGCCAATATAGCTGTTGTTGCCTCTGGAGACCAGCTACAGGTAAGTCTGCTGATCTCGTTCACATGTTCATACTTATAAAAGTAGTTTTTGTGGATTAATACAGATTTTTAAAAAGGAGAGAATATACTTACGGATGTTGAAACTCGGACCTATGTAACGCCTGTGTTTTATGTAAAAGCAAATCCCTGCTGAGACTGAATATCGAATAAGAAATTGGTTCAAAAGTGACAGAGATTTTCTGTTGAATGTAGTCATTAAGTCAAACAGTTTATTATAAATATGTTCTTTGCTCTGCAGCTTTGAACAACTGGTCACTTTCACAACTTTTCTATCAACTACAGTTAAAGCCTTTATCATATCCAGATGCTTAAAATTAATGCTTAGATGTCTATATGGTTGCAGGTAGGAAAAAAAAATCTAAAGTGAATCTAAAGTAATAATTCTGCGAAATCATCTACTGTATCTCTTGTACAAAAAGAGGAGAAAATGTAGATGTTTAACATATAACAAAAGTCTATAGATAAACATTTCTGTGGAGTTTAGCAGAGGGAGAAGTTTGTCACTTTCATGTACTTTGAGGATAAGTTACGTATAGGTTGATAAATAAAGCAATGTGAAAACACATAGACTGCTCCCTGAATGTCTGGATTTGTTTTAAAACTCTGGTTTAAATGGTATGGTATATATTTGTATTTCAGATATGGAGTGTGTTTTACTCTCTGGGTGAGTAATTTGTGGCTTTTTAGCACTGAAGACTAAATATAT
>JAUZNJ010032937.1:0-13430 GCA_034780135.1 Jordanella pulchra
CTGTCTGTCTGTCTGTCTGTCTGTCTGTCTGTCTGTCTGTCTGTCTGTCTGTCTGTCTGTCTGTCTGTCTGTCATAAGAATTTACAGTGTTAAATTTATGTTTGAAAGTATTTTCTTTTTAATGATAATAGGTAAATCAACACCTCCCTCCCTAAGGAGGTGTTCCAGGCATGTCCCACCGTGAGGAGGCCTAGGGGACCAGTCGGAGGGACTATGTGTCTCGGTTGGCCTGGGGGCGTCTTGGGCTTCCCCCAGCAGAGCTGGAGAAGGTATCAGGGGAGAGGGAAGTCTGCAAGTCTTTGCTGAGACTGCTGCCCCTGCGACCCGGTCTCAGATGAAACGGGAGACAACGAGTACGGGTAAATGGGATTTATTTTAGTTTAGTTGCATTTTTTATTCATAATTTTTCTTCTTTTATAAAGTCTCTTCCTCTGTTTTTTTCACACAAACAGATCTATCAAATCTGCTTTCATTCAGCAGTCTTTGCCTTCTATGTTTATTTCCTCAATCTTAAAGAATCAGTTCTATTTCACTTCCTAAAGGCAACATGGGGTTTCAACAGATCTGAAAAGCTGGTTAAAGTGTAAAAACGTCAAATTATTCTCATTAAGTCTTTGTGACTGATTTCTCTTCATAATCCACGTGGTTTACGATGTTACTGTCTCACTTTATGAAGTCTGCACTTTTGCCTTTGCTGCGAGATATTAAGCCATCTTACACCCAGAGGAGGCTCACTCTAACTGTTGTGTCTGGTTCTCTTTAGCCATCCATCATGGTTTTATACCTCCACAGATAGGAATGAAAAGATAATCAGAGTGCTGTGTATTTTAAACAGGTTTTTTCCCCCTACCCTCAACCCACATAAACTCAGCTTATCAAAAGTTATTGTGCCACTCCGAAAAGCACAATAAAAATAGTAATTACCTATTACCTACTACCTAAGTGTTTGAATCTTGTGTTGCTTATATCAGCTGTCATAGCTGTGCACAGTAAAGATCCTTATTAGCCTTCAATATAGGAACAGCTGGAGGCTACAAAGGCAAATGATTAGTCTATGACACGATTTTCAAGAAAGCCATGGAGCCACAGTGGGATTCATGTAGATACAGTGCTTTGCAGAAGAATTTAAAGGCCTTAAACTCTTTTCACATTCTGTCACTTACAAAATCCCAAACTTCATTACATTTAGAATAGAATAGAATTCAACACTACTGTCATTGCACTGTTGCAAGTACAAGAAACGAAATGTAGTTTGCATCTATCGAGAAGTGTTATACAGGATATAGATGTTTATATACAGGTGTACAAGGATGGTTAAAGAATAAAATAAAATTTTCTGTGTAAATATAATATAAATATGGGAGCTATGTGCACATATTATACAGATTATGCAGATTATACAGAATATACAGGAATGCTAGGAATAGCTTGTATATGTATTATAAGCTTTATAATACAAGATAGATAATGGTAAATAAGGGTTATAGATTATATACAGATTATGTATGTGTGTGAGGGGAACAAGTCGTGGTATGTGTGTGTGTATGTGTGTGTGTGTGTGTGTGGGTGGACAGTCCATATGTTATTGTTGTATGGGGGGATGGTAGGGTACAGTCCTTATAGTTCATGTCAGGAGGTTCATGTTCAGGAGCGTTACAGCTGTGGGAAAGAAGCTGTTTCGGTGCCTGGTGGTTCTGGTCCGTAGGCTTCTGTAACGCCTCCCAGAGGGTAGGAGGGAGAAGAGTGTGTGTGCAGGGTGAGTGAGGTCCTGGCCAGGACACAGAAAGTACAACACTTTTGAGGTGGAAGCAAACTAGTTCACCGGTTTCAAAATGTTTTAGAGATTAAAAAGTGAAAAATATGACATGCATTTAGTTTAAGCCTCCTTTACTATGATGTGGCTACACAGAATCTATTAATTAATTATCTATTCACTTTTCAGAGGCAAGATGGACACTGGACACAGGTCGGCAGTCAATCATAGGCTACCACAGAGACACGCATTAGACAACCATGAACAAACACTCGGAAAGGGTGCTCAAACTCATAACCGCAAACTAGGATAAAACCTCAGGATCTCTGCAGTTAAACACTGTGCAGCGTTGAACATACTGCAGCCAATTCCGGACTGGAATTTCGGACCAAATAACAAAGGCCAAATATTGGGATATGCAGGTGTTTTGACAGCAATTTAGCTACGAAACAAAATCCCAACTTCTCTGCATTTAATAAAGCATTGTTTAATCCAATATCTGAAAACACCTGTTTAACTATTCACATTGCTCAATAAAACTGAAAGAGTGGCAAGAAACAAGCCATTGTTCAAAGAAATCAATATAATGGCCCATTTGCATCTTGCAAGTAATTGTGTAGAGGGGTGCAGAAAATACATCAAAGATGGTGCTCACTGCAAAAAATTTAAGCCAAAGTCCTTCTTTCTTAAAATAAATGCATTTTTACCTTGAATTAAGCAGGGAATTGAGGCACTGCCAATGGAATAAGACAATTCAAATTTAAAATAATAAAAAATAACTGAAGTCTCTCATTTCAAGTGCATGACATCTTATTTTAAAGGTAAAAATATGAATTCCATTGGCAGATCATCTTATTTACCTACTCAAATTAACCGTAAATACACTTATCTTATGAAATTTTTACTTATTTTAGATCTTTTTTTGATTAATTATTTTGATATTTTTAAAGGTTGTAGCCAAAACTTCTTGAACTTAACAATCATTGACACGGCAGTTAGACAGCGTGGAATTTAAGTTGGAAAAAAATACCATAAAAGCTAAGTTTGGCAGACTCTTATAGAAATAGGAAATTTGAACCAAAGGTTGGAATTAGTTTGTGGAGATGGAGAGGAAGTGAGATTTACTGGGGCAATGGGAATGAACGAGAGGCAAAGCTGAGTGTCTGTTGAATAATTCAGCGCCGCCTGTCTGTACAAGTTAGCCTCAATGAAGCTCAGGGCCTCTCTACTGACGACTACATAATAGAGGTTCTTCTAAAACCACGTCTAACCCTATAAACAGCATCATACCCGTGAGACTACGTACATGAATGTACCTCATGCAGTTAACCACATACCTGAGTATGTGACTTCTCCTATATTTTATATATTGAAAAACTTAAGCTGTTTAAGCAAGAACGCAAAATGCACCGAAAACTGATGCAGGCATCATGTCCCTAAAGTGTGCACTGTGCTCCTGAATAATTCAGGCAATAAAGAGAGCAGTGGCTTGCAGTGTAAACTGCTGCTGAGACAGCAGGTGACCCTGCATCCAGCAACAAGGACACAGTGGCTGTCTCCTCTGTAAACAGTCAATGCCTTAGCATAACTACTGATTATATAATGTCTAAAGCAATATTATTTCCCTCAGTTACACCTCTTTCTGCCAAATGACCAACAGGTCTGGAAGAGAAGATCTTATATTATCTTTACCTTATCAGTTTCACTTCCTCTGGGCATTCTATCTCCAACATTTCAACGGATTTGCGGTTTTCATGAGGAATTTATGACATGTTTTTTTTAGGCACATAAAGACATTTTTTGTATGAACACTGAAAATACTAACAAATAAGACATATTTTTGTTGAGACCCTAACCCTTCCCAGTCTTGAAATTCTTTTTAACATTTGTGAAAGAAATTGAAACTCATTCTTTGCTGTCAATTTCAGGCCTTCACAAACTGTACCTTGATTTAAAATAGGACGTAAACACAGGGATTATATTTGGTTTGGGTTAAATGTAGAGGTCGTGCTTTTCTTCATCTCCTGCCTCACCCGGGGTCACAGGGCCAGCAGTCTCAGCAGAGACTCCAAGACTTCCCTCTCCCCTAACACCTCCTCCAGCTCTGCTGGGGGAAGCCCAAGGCCCTCTTCTAGGCCAGCTGAGAGACATAATCCCTCCAAGGAGCCCTAGGCGTTCTCCCGATGGGAAGTGTCTGGAACACCCCCTGAGGGAGACGTCCAGGAGGTATCCGAAAGAGATGGCTGAGCCATCTCAGCTGACTCCTCTTGATGTGACAGAGAAGGGGCTCTACTCCGAGCCTCTCCCAAAATGACTGAGCTCCTCATCCTTTCTCTAAGGGAGAGCCGAGCCACCCTGCGAAGAAAGCTCATTTCGACCGCTTTTATCTGGGATCTCGTTCTTTCTGTCAGAATCCAGATTTCATGACCACAAGTGAGGATAGGAACGTAGACCGACCGGTAAATCAAGAACTTTGCCTTTTCACTCATCTCTTTCGTCACCACGACAGACCGGTGCAGAGTCTACATCATAGCAGCAGCCACACACATCTGTCTATCGATCTCCTGCTCCATTCTCTCCTCACTAGTGAACAGGACTCCAAGATACTTGAACTCCACTCGAGGCAGGAACTCACCTCCAATCTGAAGAGGACGAGCCATCGTTTTCCTGTTGAGAATCATGGCCTTGAACTTGGAGGAACTGATTCTCATTCTGGCCGCTTCACACTCGGCTGTGAAGTGAATGCTGTAGGTCTTGGCAGGAGTGAGCCGGCAGGAACACATCATCCGCAAAAAGCAGAGACGAGATCCACTGGTCCCCAAACCAGACCCCCTCCGACCCTTGGCTGCACCTAGAAATCCTGTTCGCAAAGGTTATGAACAGGACCAGTGACAGAAGCCCTGTCAGATTCCAAAATGCACCGGGAACAAGGCCGACCTAATGTTGGCAATGCGGACCAAAAACCTGCTCCGCTTGTCCGCTTGTAGGGATAGCTCCTAGTAAAGGCCCCCTGACTCTGTACTCCTGAAGAGCCCCCCACAGGGCCACAGGGCACCACAAGGAACATAGTTGAATATCTTCTCCAGGTCCACAAATCACATGTGGACAGGTTGGACAAACTTCCATGAACCCTCAAGAACCCTGCAGAGAGTGTAGAGCTGGTCCACTATTCCGTGGCCAGGACGAACACCACACTGCTCCTCCTGAAGCCGAGGTTCAACAATCAGCCAAACTCTCTACCTCCTCCACCAACTCATCAATTTACTTAGCTTTGAAAGACAAGTAACTCTCTGTTTTTTCTCCCCACCTTAAACCCGTCTTATTTACTGTCAATCTTTTAACAGTGCTAACAATGCTTCAGTTACTTTGTATATATTATTTTCCCAACATTCCTTCTTCTGTTTAAGTTGATTTTAGTTGTTTGTGCTTCTCTAGATAACACCTACCCATGGTAATAAGTCTGCAATGGCATCCCTCCATATACTCTGTATGTGAAATCATCTTTTGTGTACTAATTTTTGTAAAAGTAAGAAATTTAATAACATTATAAACACTATTATTTTCCTTGGTTTTATTCTCATTTAAAAGTTACACAGTTATAATTGATGGTTAACTGGTCAACACTGTGCTTGATTTGGTCATATTTTCTTTCTAAACGGTATGATCACTTGACCTTTTCCTGGAATTTATCCATTTGTAATATTGTTTAAACAGACAAAAGCTCCCTCTTCAACCTTTTTTTTTGATTTCTCAGCAGACTGACTTGTACCATGACATCACACAAGAAAAAAAAAAACATGTTGTTGGGGTGTCCACAGACTATAGGAATGTAATAAAACATTTTATTTTTTTTTATCCTTCAAACAATGGTCACATTTCCCAGTGAAATTTTTCATGTTAAAAAGTAGATAATTAAGTCCTTTTACATCTTAGTCTTTTTTTTTTAAATCGTTCCTCTTGTGCTCGCGCTTCCAGTTTTTTTTTTTCTTCTACTCCCTTTTCGATCATATAGGCCCTCTTCGTTTTCCTTCACCAGCCAACCTTTTCTTCCATTCTTTCTTCTGATTTTGATAGTTGATACTTCATTCTTATTTTCTGTACTGTATTGTTTTTGTTCTGCAAAGTTCTTCTTCTAGTTGGGTAGATTGCAACCCTTTGTTTAACCTAGCACCATCTAGATCCAACATGTCAATCATCTGTTTGGAGTGAGGGCAGTAACTTGCAGTAGTTCATTTCTTTTTTAAAGAGTTTAACCTCTACTTACAACATTTACTACAAAAAACACAATCTTTCACATACATTCCCTCTAATGTATTTCCAGCTCATGAAAAACTAATAACTATTTACCACAGAAAGGCTTGTGTTGTTATACTCTTACCAAGGGATTTTGCTCTTGGATGTGACAGCTGCAGAGTCTCTCTCCTCACTAAATCAACACATTTCATGGTCCTATTTTATTCTGTATCCCATCATGTATTGAAGCATTTTGCAGTTTTTTTGTTTTTTTTTTACTCTATGATTATTTAAATTTAATGGATGTCTCTCAGCAAACTGACTAGCAGTGCACAGCAACATTTGTGGAACAGGGTGTGCTCACTCTTTTCTGTCTATAGATGCAGACTGTAATACAGGAATGCTATCAATTTTTCCAACACCTTTTTAAAAAGAACTATAGAAATGGTGTAAAGTTAAAAAAAAACTTGTACCCAGAACTGGCACATAGTTTCTGCCAGCGTTTTATATTTCAATTTACAACATTTTTTATATTGGCATGAAAAACTGAGCTGATACCTAATGTGTGTTTTTGAGTCTCTAAACAGTTCTGAGAAATCTTAGCTCTTCTGTTTTAAATGTTGGTCTAACTATGAAACACTTTGGTAAACTTGTTCTTTCCACATAAATAAATTTGGCATTGACATAATTATGTATATGAATCATTATTAAAAGTATAAATTCAATAAATATAAATACATGCAGCTAGGATTATGTGCGGCAGTGTAGTGACACAAGACCAGGACCAAATTTTGCAGCAAATTTGTCAATAAAATTATCCCGGTTTGCAGATATTGAAAACAATTACATCACAATAATTTTTACCATCATAATATTTACCATCATTACAATGCATGTGTTATGGTTGGAATCTGGTCACACTGCATGCATTGACAGAGTGGGGTTCGTTGAATCACGATGAAGAGCAACTTGGGACTTCCAGAAAGTCAATAGGCTGCTTACTCTTTTCATTTTGTTAATGCATTTATTGTCACAACAGATTACATTTACATGGTGTAGAGGTGGGTGACAAACAGAAATGAAATGGGTCACATTTCTATTGTTTGTTTTGTGAGGTTCTTACTTAAAATGGACTCCATTCACAGAGCTCACACTGAGTGCAGGTGATGGTCCCAAGCCACAGGAGCTTTGTATAAATTCATCATTTATTTATTTCCGTTTTTTACTGCCTATATTTGTGCATTTGTGGATTTGCAAGTGTTTTTTCATGTGAATCTGCACTGGCTATCATTTTTAATTTTAAAATAAGGTAAGTCTTCAGATAGGCATCGTCCTTGTGCATATTTAAATTTTTTTCTGGGCCGTATAAACAATAGCAAACACTTATGTGTTTTGTGGTACGTTTTTGGCCAGAGAATCTTCACATCTACCAAAAATAATAATAAAAAAAAGCCTGGATCTGGAATTTCTGTCAACTCTTGCAATCCTCATACAATTTCCTGAGCAGTTTGTCAAGTTTAAACAGAAACAATTCAACATTATTGAGATAGTAAAATCATTTATCTGTAAAATAACAAAAATTACAATCTTAAGCCTTTAAATGCACTAAAAACTACTTTGTTTCCTTAAGCTATCCATCGAAGTAGCTAAAGAAAAGAAATACAATCCTTAGCGTGTATTTTTACACATTGAGCAGTAGGCTTCTCAGTTAGGGGTTGGACGCTCTTGTGCCAGAGTTTATCTATGGACAAGTGAAGATAAATTATGCAAAAAGCATTTCTATTTTCTCTTTTTTGTGAGTATGTGTTCACAACTCTTCTCATCAATATGCATATCTTCCCAAAACTATTTTTTTATAATTCCCCTTTAACAACACATGCAAAATCAAACTAATCTTCCCATCTTCCATTACCAATCTCTCACCTTTCCCGTTAATATTTATCTACAATTTTTTGTGCTCAAACTCCTTTCTTTCTACATAAAGTCATTTTCGTACACATCATTAATACAATCACTTCATTCTGCTTTAAATGGTCCTATTTTTCTCTCTGCTGGACACGTTTTATAACATTTGTTGGGCACGTGAGCTGATGTAATGTTTTGTCTGTTCAGTCTTGGATGATTTTTTTCATCCATGTTTAAATCTTTTTTGCAGCAACAGCAAGATGTCCTTGAAAGCTACTGTTGCTCATCCAAGTCCACAAACTCAGAACAGGACAGAGAGGAAAGAAAAAAAAAGAATAATAACAATGAGTTGTTCCATTAGCAGTCTGAGAATAAAAATCTGATTTTTTTTTTTTTTCGCCTGGGTTGACCTCTCTGTCGAGTGAAAGTTCAAGTAATCCATCAAGTACAGATATCCACAAAATTGAGATGTTTTCTCTTGGAAAAAGATCAAAGCTCTAAGATTAATGTGAGCATCCATTCCTTCACACATCAACGGGGTTAGTTTTTTTTGTTAAACGTGGTCAGGCTGTTTCCTTCACCTGCTGTTATACTTGGTATAATGTCTGTACATCGTTTGTTACAATGTCTGGTACGGATTAAGTGTTTTGGTGGTGAGTGTGAGAGTGGTATCCAGGCAGGGGTGGGGTGCGATACAATTGGCGATGGTCATTGCTGGGGTAACTCTGATGGCTGTTTCTTGGGTTTCAGAGTGTCTATGAGAGACTGGACGCTGCGTTTAACACTGGTGGTCACTCGGCGTGTTACTGAGTCTGAGGAGGGAGATGTGGAAGAGCCAGCTCTCTGAGTAGGTGGCCTTGCCACCAGACACTTCTGGTACCGAAGCTGAGGAAGAAGAGAGGAGAGGGTGTGTGAGTAAGTATTTCAGGGTTTAAATCAGCATTCAGCTGAGGACCTTGTTTGCTTTCTCCTGTGTCTCATAATTATACGTATTCAGTCAATGAAAAATAGAAAACGTACTCCCTCCAAAAAAAAAAAAAAATCCAATTTGTTTAGGGAAATGGCTCAGTTATAAATAAATAAGCTTGAAAATTTTAAGTAGTTTCTAAACTGAGAAAACATAGCTCAGTGTTTTAGTAAACCAACCCCTTTCTTTTAAAAGATTAATAATTTTAAGAATCTGTTTTGACTTCTTCAAAAAATAACAGGTATCCTGTCACTTTGGGCAAAATAAAATGAGCTTGAGCCTTTCTTGTAATCAGATGATTGGATAATGAAGCTGCTGTCAGCAGGGAAACGGCTATCACAAAAAAACAAGCGCATGTTATCTCTGTACTTTGAAATAATGAAAGTAATCACGACAAATTTAGGTCAAGGCCTTTTATCTCAGTATATTAAAACTGTGACCATGAAAGAAGTGACTTCAAGTCTTATTATATTAATCCAAGAAAGTAGAACACCCCTTTATTAATATAAAAGCAAACTTAGGGTTTTCTCTTTTTCTGATGTATAAAAAAAGCATCAAGACACCAAAATGAGATCAGTGTATTGTTTTTATTAAAAAAATGGAAAGGTCCTGATATCTAAATACAATTAAACACAAACATTTTGAAAATATAATCTTGATTTCTGTTTATCTTAATATAAGGCGATAACAAAAACTGTAGTAAGAACAAAGGCAGCTCAAGGTCCTGATATCTCTAATCACAGTAAAAAATTGGGTGTTAAAAATTCAGAGACAACCTATTTTGCAAGAACATGTAGTGCATCTTTTACTTTATATGGTGTTGATTACCAGCCAGTCTCTGACACTTTGTCTTGATTTTAACACTACAATGAGTAAAATTAACTCTGAAACATCGACATTGGCTATAGAGCAAATTCTACACTAATTTGGAGAGGGACCAAATGTTATCTGAAACAGAGTTACTGTATATTCAACTCTGTTGGTGTTAAATTAACACAGTTTTTTTTTATTGCGTACAAAAAATAAAAGTAAAACTGTAATCAAGATAAAAGAAGCTTTAGGTCTCGAACATGAGACAAAACTTGATAATAAAACTGTTCAAGACCAAATGAGCTCAAATTCATAAAAAAACTCAGATTATAAAGTGGAATTTCTTTATGTTTTTATAACACACTGTTACTGAAACCCAACTATTTAGAAAATGCATAAAAAATTACACTTAATGTTTGGACTTTTTCAAAAAAAGGTCTTACATTTATACTTTTAGTTTCAGTACTTACCACACAAGCTGCCTGCACTGCCTCAGAGACGCTGCCTGCATTTGGGTCACACCAGAAGACATGACATTGGAAGTGCTGATTCCCAGTGTCCATGATGAAGGCAAATGTGTGCACATCCCGTCCCACGCCCATGAAGGACAAAAAACGCACGCGGCACTCCACCAGCACCTCCTCCTCTTCCTCCTTATGCAGCCACCAAAGAGATAAGTCAAAACCCCAATCTGTCTCTCCCTTTAACTGATAAGCATATTCTCATCTCTTATTTATTTTAAATCCCTGGAAAGTCATAAATCCCCTGCCTTCTCTTTGATGACAGCAACTGTGGTGTCAGCGATACTCAGTATGACAGGGGTCCATTCTTCTTTTCCTGTGGATGACAGGAGGTTTTCTATGGCCCCATTTATAATGTCCATACCTGGGGAAAAAACACATGAGAATTTGAAAACTCCAGACAGAGAAGGCATCGCTAGAACATCTTTTTTTAAGAGTGAAGAGATTTTGGCATGATTTCAGTTTTACCTATTGGCCGAGAGACATATGTCACTCCCAGATAGAACACATGAAACTTCTGCACCAGTTCAGTCTTTGGCAATGGGAACTCTGAGAGAACATACACAATCAGAGAGGACATTAACAATCAGTTTATTAAGAGGACAAGATCTGATAATCTTAAATGAGGAGTCTGCACACCACTGGTAATTGGCATTCAGCAGAAAAATGAAAAAAAGAAAAGAGAATATTTAAAGAATTAGAATATTTCACAGCATACTCTAATTCTTATATTTTAAGGAATATTTCGGTCTACATGATTAAAGCATGAACAACAGGGAGAAGCATGTTGGATTTTGAAGGGCTGAATACGGGGAAACCCTGCTGGTAGCTGTTTATACTTTGGCCTGTGGTGCAGAGACGGCTGCATAACAAAGTAAGTGATGAAAGCAACCATTTGCACTTCAATCAGCACAGATGGCAAGATCTTGGACCCTCAGAAAGCAAATATTGACCCGAATGAGCGTTAGCTCACTAGTGTTGAAGTTATTTTTGACATTACCGAATCAAACACTATTCAGTTTCTGTAAAAGGCAGAAGGATAAAAAAAAGGATTGAGAAAAATGAGAGCAGTTTCTCTTTGAATAGAGTTTGAATATAAACTTGAACATTTCAAATTCCTTCTAAAAAATGAACACATACAATTATAACTGCATGTTTACATATGGTTTGGTAAAAACAGATTGTTTTATTATCTTGTACTTATATCACCCTCTAAACACTAAATCAATGTTTTTTGCAGATAAACTTTACAAATTGGGCATAAAAGTCTTATCTTCATGTAAACATGCAGGTTTTGATATTTTATGTAAACTTGTTTAATTCTGCAATATTTGCAGGTCGAAACATGGCTACTGCAGTCAGATGTCAACATTCCTGCTTTTGGACAATTGTATTCTCTGTTGTTATAAGGGCCACTAGAGGCACTGTTATAACCATAACATTGAGAAAAACACTGTTCCGTGTGATATTTTGCATTGCAAATATAAAAAGAACGCACCAAAAAAACATTTTACTCAGACACTTGTCCACATAGAGAGTCTGGTTTTAGAACTGCTAGTATTACAAGCATTGCTGAACCGTGAGTTTCATGTGAGCACTTTAGTACCTATTTATCAGCATTTATTTCAGGTAATTAGATTATTTATTCATATTAGTGTCACTGTTACCTTCTCTTGTCTTGACTACATCCACACCCAACTCCCTTTGTGCATCCCCACTACTGGTAGTATGTTATGCATTATGCATATTATACATATAACATACTTTATTGAAGTTTTTTTTTTATTATTTGTCTTGGGAAGGATTATAATTTCTCATCGGCTTGGTTACATTTTGAGGTAAATCAGGATTTTCAAAATCATTTCCCTTTGCAAAATACAAAATTAAGAGTTTTTTTAATCATTGCTTTCAGATACCCTTTGATTTTTTTTTACATGTTGAGGTTTCATTATTCAAGGTTATCACAACTGTTTGCTGAATTGGTTTTCTGTTGTTGTGATTTGAACTTTTGCATTATCACTTAAAGCATTGAATCTACTGTCCTTGTGAGATTCTGTAACTAATTTTAATGTAAGCTTACGGCATTTGTCCATTTGGAAGACTCATTTGTGAGGATGAGGATGGAGAGGATGGGTTGTATTGGACTTTTCTTAGGGCAAAACAAAGAAGCATTTAAAAAATGAAAAATGGTTTTTAGTGCATTTTGATTTCCCTTTGGGATCGATAAAGTATTTTTTTAATTGAATTGATTTAAAAGAACTCAGTCTGTAGGATAGTGTTTTTTTTGTTTTCTTTACTGGAATGATCTTTATCTAAAGGAAGCTGTTATTTTCACTGTTCTGTCTGTAATTAGCTGTTTTTTTTTTTTAGAAAAAACATAAAGGCTAGACATATAGGAACCTTTAAAAGGTAAATATTTCACAGCTGATAAAACCTATTTTCTTTCAAAATAAAGTAAGTAATTATGTGCAGTATTGGAGTAACTGTTTAGTGGGCATACATTTTTTCATGGAATTTACTTATATTTAAATGATACAAAGTAAGGATGGACAAATATTGGTAATGACAAACATTTTTTGAAAATGTCGTAAATATCATCTGATGTGATGAAAATGTGTGTGTTTTACCTTGTAAGGGCACATCAGAGCCATTCTGGGAAGAGCTGCCGGCTGCAGCCTTTGCATTCTTTCTCTCAGCCATTATCTGAAAAAAGAAAAAAACATATATGAAAAAAGATACAAAGTGAATAACTAAATATAAATGTAACAAAAAGATGAAGATAATGACCAGAAGAAGAATTTCAGTTCAAACTAACCAATTCCAGAAAACAACCAAAAGAAAATGACTGCAAGACAGTGAGCAAGAGCAAGACCTTCAGGAGATAACAGGAAGACATAATAAGAGAGTATCTGCTTTACTTTACCTTTAAGATCTTTTAGTACAGAGACAGAACTAATATACATTGTTAAAGGTGCAGTTTATTAATTTATTTTTTTAGGCTCTAGCAGCCTTTATTTTTGTGTTATTTTTGGAAAGGGCAGACAGGAATGAGGTGTAGAGATGGGGGAAGACATGCGGCAAAGGTTGACTGGCCGGGAACCGAACCAGCGACGGCCATGTCGAGGACCGAGGCCTCCGTACATGGTCGCACACTCAACCACTACACCAGGCATGCCCAAAGTCGGTCCTCGAGGGCCGCTGTCCTGCAGGTTTTAGAGGTTTTCCTGCTTCAGCACAGCTG
>JAUZNJ010032938.1:0-13429 GCA_034780135.1 Jordanella pulchra
ATAGATAGATAGATAGATAGATAGATAGATAGATAGATAGATAGATAGATAGATAGATAGATAGATATCCCTTTTACTGCACCCTTGTGTGTTATTTTGAGTTTCATTATAATATAAAAGATTGAAGTTTCTATTTGTATCATAACTGCAAAAAATTCAGTTATAATTTTTAAAGGCTCTGTAAGTTTAATGAATGTTGTTGTATATTATTAGATCTAATCTGGCTTCAGCTATGATAAAATGAAGATTTTTTTGTCAATATTTAAGATCAGAAATCCATAATAATCCTTTAGTTTTCCACCCTCCAAAGCAGGGATCTCCAATCCTAGTCTTCAAGATCTACTTTCCTGCAGATTTTAAATGCATCCCTGCTCCAACACAGCTGATGGATGGATGGATGGATGTCTGGTGTTTGTTCTTGTATTATTTAAACACTGCCCTTTGGTTCAGCCACAAACTAAAGCACATGGAGAGACCCAGACATTTGAACTGTGGGCTTTTCTTTCAGTGAAGTTTGAGCCTAACTCGTCCCTGACAGATCCAGAACATGAAGAATAATCTCATGCAGTGTCTTTGCAAATATCCAGAAGGCCTATTTTCTGCAGTCTGCTATATCTGCAGTTGAAGCTTTTGTGTTTTGAAATATGAAGGAGAGGATGCAAGCATCTATCTGTCCAGAGCTACGAGGAGACGGGAAATGATGCAGATAGTACTGTTTGGAAACTTATTTTTCCTTTTTTTTTTACAACACACCCTGAATGGTGGATGAAAATGCAGGAAGTGTTAAGAGCTCTTAGGATAAAAATGTCTGAAAGTAGCCTGAAGCGAAGCGGGGATTGTATCCTTGCATTCCCTCCCTCAGAGACATTTCAGTGCCCATACCTGAAAAGAGTCTGATTTATTTCCTTTTTCTATATCTGAAACAGCAATGTTAAGGTGTTTATAAATGCTATTTTGTAGAGTGACACAGAGAATGACTGATATTTGTTAGTTTTTGCTTTTGCTTAAGATACTCTGTAAAGCCAAAGCAAACAGGTATTTTCAGACTCCACATGTACTATGTGATTGATGGTAGCTCTAAAGCAGGGTGCAGAATGGTCCTCTGACTTTTTCACTTCATGCAGTGCTGGAAAAAAAGAGCTAATGAAAAGCTAAAGGCTGCAACTCAAGAAGTCTATCGAGCTTTAGAGATTTATTACCAACATGGTTGACATTTCTTCTGAATACTTTGCGTTACACTTCTCCTGCAGGATTTACCCAAAAGAGTACTCCGGGTTTTGAATAAGAATAGTTGATTCATTTCTTTCAGCAATATCCTGTTTATGAGCATTTGGTTTTTTCTTTTTTACATACTCAAGTAAAAGAAAGTAAGCCTAAGCTCATCCACATTAGTTAAAACTGACTGAAATAAGCCTGTTATTTAGCTACATCCACCTCAGCATTATAGTCTAACACTAAAAGCTGAGATGATGACCAGCTGCTGATCTGCAGGGAACATGGAGGACACTTGGAGAGACAAAACCTGTGTGGAAGTGTTGTTCAAGTGATAGAACTGATAGAGATCTGGGACATATGGGCTTCTAAGATGAAAGGAAGTTTGCTTTGAGGAGGTGGAGGTGTGAGAGGAATGGATTGGTGGAAAAGCTAAAGAGGAAAAAAGGTAGTATTTGAGAATGTTTTAGAGTTGAGATGAACCATACTGCTTCAAAACAGGTGAGAGCACAGTTTTAAATGTAAAATAACACAAAACACTCATTTTAAAGTTTATTTATTTGTCTTCCTCTTTTTTTAAAACATAGGTATTCATTTAGAAGGAAATAGAATAAGCAAAGTGACTATAAAACAGTCTTTTCAACCCTTTGCAGAGTCAGAAATTCTGTAGCCATATACCACCAAACATCTGTGTAGTGGGGTTTTTGTTCATTAATTATGAAGACATGTATTAAATAAAAAGGTTATGTTGTTTCCAAACCCATTTATGCAAAGTGAATCCCATAAAATAAGACAAACTATAACTCATGATCAAAGCAAAATCCATCTATGAAACCTGCCAGTAGATACTATTTACAGGAATCGCATGAAGTGCACTAAGAGTGGATTTTACAAAATTACTTTAAACTGTCTGTAATCAAAGCACATAGAAATGCCTTTCTGTGGTTATAGAAGGCTCAACTTCATACCCGCCAAAAATGAAACAACCAAAACTACAAAGTAAGGAAATTAGAAAGCCTGAAATAAGTGGCTTCCTGCACTTATGGGATTCAACACAACGCTCTAGACTTTTAACTATTTTCTTTTATATAATAGTCAATGCTTCAATAATCGGAAGGGTCACGTTATCTGATTAAAAAGCCGATGCAAAACCTGGTTGAATGTATTGTTTGGTTGAGAAGATTGTGTTTTTTTTCTGGACCCGTCTAACATCCACAATGCTTTAACATATAAGCCATGTTCTCTGGTGCTGCTCTTAAATATTATAGATGTCCTCCTTTGAACTGTGCTGAACCGTTACGTTTCTTTGTGCTTTAGTTTAATATTCCTAATTTTCAAAATTTCACATTTTCATTTCATCTTTGATCTATCAGATCAAAGGATTGTTTTGCAGTTCATTTCAGTCCATCATAAATTACCTAAAAATCAGAAATGGGTAAGGTTTGTTTTTTTTTTTTTGTTTTAAGGGGCTCAGTGTGTACTTGTGTTCCCAAAAATTCATAACATTAAACAAAGGTTCTTGATGAGGATATCTTATTTTTTTCCAGTCACATACTGTTTTTATTCTTTGCATTACGTGGACCTTATTTAACGTTCTTACAGCTTTTATCAATGAAGAATCAAAAGTCAAAAGCTAGGGCAAATCTTAAGCACTTAAAACTGGAAATGTAAGCTTATGTAGAAAGAAAACATGAAAAAGTTCAAATGATGTTCCTTTTCATTGTGCCAAACGTTAACAGTTGTATTCTGAGACAGATCTGGCTCAGTGTTTTAGTCTGAAAGTCAGAGTTTAAATACTCACAGTAATGCTGGGGCCAAACCCAGAGCCAGGCTGAGGACTAGCAGCACTGATGTAGTTCCCCACAGCTGAATCCTGGTTGCTAGGTCCATACAGGTCAGCTACAGGCCCTGGACTGTTAGCACCGGGGAAACCTCCGGGCCTAGACGGGTTGGTGCCTGCATACAAACACATGGAAGAGCAGAGCAGCTTAGAAATACTCATCAGTCATCGGAACGACCTCACTCCGACCCCGGTGGTTTGAAAGAACACATAACTGGATTCATGCGTTGGTCTCAAAGGACCTGTTCACAGCTTATATTGGATCTCATAACATCATAACTCTTAATTTAACAGAAAAATCTGTGATGTAGAATGTAAACCTTATCTATCAAATTAAAGGTGAATCCAGTATGATTCTGACTGAATCTACATGCTGTGTGTCTTCAGCACACAAGAGACATTCACTTTATTTATCATGCACAAAATAAACAGGCTACATACTTCAATCATGCTAATAAACTTGTAGGTTGCAGTGCTCTCATGCATAATGTGAGGGAGTACTTCTAATATATATATATATATGTACTTATTCAAGATTTGACATTTCTGTTGACTTTCACACCTTCTTCTTTAATATTAGTGAAAACCACATGAATGCTGTTTGTATTTTAAGTCTGTAAGTGGCGACTTTGGGTGAATAAGTAAAATAAAAAGGTTTGTCAGACAGGAGAAGAAGGGAAGAACGAGCATTATAAAAAGGATGACCTGAGTCCGTTTGGAGGTTCAAACTTAGAGAGAGATAAAACAGAAATACTGTACAGAACTTACCACCTTTGACCTGTGAGTAAGAGCAACTCAGACTAATAAAATTCCTTTTGAAAATCCATATGCCCACTAAAGGCCAATAACACAGGCAGTATGAGGGAAAAAACAGGCAGGGAGAAAGAAAAATGGGATGATCTCTTAACAGCAATCTCCTTTGCTGTCAGCTCCACATAACCCTCCGTCTCACCCTTATTCACACGCAAACTGAGAGGGAAAAAAAGGAAAAACCGTACAGCAGCATTAAAAAGAAAAATCTTGCGAGCAGCGGAACTGCTCGATCTTGTGTATGTATGGGCTGGCAAACCCTGCCATGCCTGAGAGGAGGTCTTTGTATAACGCATTAAAAACCACATAGTGTGAGAGCAGTGCACCCATTGTTGTCGGTGCAGAGAAACACAGTAAACCAGACTTGTCACCTTGTTTAATGTGTCGCTGCTCCATCTATCAAAGCTGTATTAGAGAAGTTAACTCTATTTAAAGGAACGCCTTAGATATCCATTTATAGCACTCTAGGAAAATGAAGCCGTCTCACTAAACACACATCTCGAAGTGTTGACACTGCTGTTTGACTATAAAGACTTTAAACAGCGAGCAGCTACTGCTCTTATCTTGGCTGCACAGCCCACAGTAGGCTAGCTTATGATATAATTAAGGTTTTTTTCAGTCGAAATGGCAATCCTCATTATCTGCAACTGGTGATTTTTATTGGAGTGTGGCATCCCTCCTCATATCCATACATAACTGATTTTCCTTTCAAAATAACAGCATGAGAT
Source organism: Jordanella pulchra (assembly GCA_034780135.1). Taxonomy (NCBI): domain Eukaryota; kingdom Metazoa; phylum Chordata; class Actinopteri; order Cyprinodontiformes; family Cyprinodontidae; genus Jordanella; species Jordanella pulchra. The sequence goes on from JAUZNJ010032938.1 coordinate 4,591, forward strand.
GCGCTAGTTGGGAATCTGCAAAACTATATCAAGTCAAATATGGGCCAAACTGTTGGTCCACTATTATTAAACTTCCACTATTGTCATCCCAAGACACCTTACAAAAATAACCTATCCTTTTAGATACAGAAATAAACAATGAATTGCATCCAGTCATACATTTTTTAGACAGTTTCTTGTGACTTTCTTTCAGTTGTGAAGCAGCACAGAGCGAATAATCTAAAGCTAATAGTGATCTGTGCTGGCAAATGAAAATGAATGTTATGTTCAGTGATGCAGGTGATACTTTTGCTAAAAGTAACAAATAAAGTACCTTGCCAGTTAATAACTTAATTACCTTTAAATGAGTAATCAGTAATCTGATTACTTTTCCAAGATCTCTATGAAGTTTAAGCCATATGCACAATAACATATTTTATGATTTTATTTTATGGAAAGTTTCTCTTGTGTTTTGACTGGAGAACAGATTTTGACCCCCCTGTTGTTTTCAAACAGCAAAGTCATGTTATAGACTTTTCTACATTTGTCTCAGTTTGTTCTTGCCATTATAAGAGAAATATGTTTAGGTAAAATGTTAAGAGGAAAAAAGCCATAGAAGTGAATGCTAGAATGTGAGCATTTTTCTGCAAACATTCGTTCATAGGGATGAAGAATTTATTTTCAAACTTTTTTTTCTTTAAAATAGTGTTTTAGGGCCTTGCATTTGGTAAAAAAATATATATTGTTATTAAATCACCCCAAAACCCCCACAAGGAACTTTGCTGAAAACTAGAAAATGCAGTAAAAAACAATACTAGTCTTTGAGTTCAACAACTATTTTAAAAGATTAACAAGTCGTTTCCCATACAGTATTTTGGTGTATACGTTTTAACTAAAGAAGAGATGCTGCAAGAAATGACTTTACCTCTTCAGTGTCAGAACTTAAGTGGGAATTTAAACAAGCAGTGTTTTCCACAAAGTGAACACAGCGTTTTTTCAACACAAGAGCTCCTCTTGATCTGGGTTTGTTTTTGTCAGAGACAAACACTCAAATCTGGCTTTCAGCATCAGAAAGATACATAAATAAACTGTAAATAAGCACAAAATTAAACGGGGCTATTTAAAAGGAAGCTGTACTTTCTATGGAGGTCAATCTACTGCTAAATATCCAAGCTTCCACTTTTAAATAAAGAGTAAGAATTTAGTAGACAACCGGAAGGCTAAAAGGATTACAGAAATATGAAAATGTTCTTTTTATTTCACTGCTATAAGGAAATATCGGACTTAAAGTTAGTCTCTATTTTTTTAGGAATACACCCAGATGTTTATACAATATACCAAAACCAATATATTGTAATATGCCCCAGTTTGAATTCTAATCGTTTTATCTGTTTAGAACATTTAAATTGAAATAACAAGGTAAAAAAGAAAAGTAAAAAGTAAGAATAAGTACAGATTTTAAAAAGGTTTCACATCTGCCAAGAATCTAATATGAATAGGTCAGAAAATTAGATATCTGCAATCATCCAAATACCTCTCACTGGAGCTTTGCTAAACTTACTACAATAAAACATGAAAAAACTATTATCTTGAAAATTAGTCAATGCCACGTATTGGGCAATTCCTTCCTAAGTTTATAAAGCTGAAACTCACAGCCATCTTGTCTCTGCCATTCTTTATTTAATCACCCTAAAATGTTGTATTATTGTCTCTGAAGCTAACACCAAGCTCAAATGAAGGTTGAAACAAAAGATATCCTCATAAACAGCAGATAAACATAAATCATCTTTTAATGGAATCGGATGATTGCTACTGCCTCCGGATTGCCCCTCTCTGTAACAGTCAGGCATCCATGGATTACTAGGAAGGACAAACTGACTGATCTCAGAGAGGTTTTGGTGACATTCATGAATTTCTCAGAGCAGGTAACAGAACTGCTGTATTTAGGTCAAGTTCTCCTCAAAAGAGGATTTTAATGAAAGCAGATTCTTCATTAGGAAGTTAGTTTTAATTTTATTAGCTTTACTAATGTTAAAAACTACCTGTGGCTCTAAAACTCCAAAACTGCACTTGAAATCTTTTTATTAGATTCCTTGCAATCTATGTGTTCTATTTTTCCCTTTACATCTCATTTCTTGCTTTTACAAACAGTCATAAAAAAAGAGAAAACTAAACAGCGCAGCAAAGATCAAAGTGAGCACCTAGAGTGGCTGTATTTATTATGCAAAAAATGTTTTCTGTTAAGTGTTCAATGTTTTACAAGCATCTCTGCCTAATAATGCGAGCAATCTCTCCCACACTCAGACAGTCTTAAGGGTTTCAGAGAAAAATGGCACTCACTCCTACCTTTACTCTCATTTTTGTCTGTTTATAATTCATATATATCTGGGCAGTGTTAGAGAGGCCGCTGTACTCTCTGACATCATCAGTAAATACTTTGTTCACATGCAAATGAGGGATTACATTCTGTATGTGTCGGCCCCTTATGTGCAAGCAGGAGCTGGGAGAAACAGAAAAATCTCTGGAAAGAAACAACAAAATCTACATTGAATTTGAAAAAGGAGGAAAAGCATGCAAAGCTAAGTTGTCAACAAGATGTAGTTTTGCTATTTTTTTTTTTCCACAGAGGGTTTATTTCTTTTGCAAACAAAAGTCAAAACAAATATGTATTTAAAAGAAAAGATCTGATCATCTGCATGGAACAATGTCATGAATCAAACGGAAAAGTCCAAAATGTGGATGAGATAGATGTTCAGATACAAACCTGGGTTCTTAAATTGATCCGGGCTGTGTAGGTGCTGTAGGGGGGAGTTGCAGGCGGAGGTGGCATGCTCACTGTGCAGCATCTGAGCCGCCTGGGGCCCCAGGGAGCCATAGTCAGCAAAGGAGCAGGGCCCCCCCCTCTGGTCACTGGGCGCAGAGTAAAACCCATAATCGGGGAGGCCTGGGAGATACAGTATAGGGGTGGGGAGGGGGGAGGGGACTCCATCATTGTGGAAATCAACTTTTTTCATTGTTAAAGTCAGTGCCCAAATTGCTAAGCATAATGTTCTGGAGTCTTCTACCATCTTTTGATTACATCAGTTTTAATTGGCCCTCCCCGCCCGCCCTCCCCAGCAACTCCTGCCATGTGGCCAAACCCCTCTTCCCTTTTTTGCCCCCCCACCCATCCCACCCAGCATATGGCTCTTATTTGAGATATGCAGCTGTGGTGTGAAATCGAGCTCCATAATTCTGGCTGCATAAATTATCCAACTGATTGGATGTCATTATAAGAGCTCCTGAGTTTTTTTCTGATTTGATATAACTTGAAAAAACATAAAATGCATTTGAAAACAGATACATATACTTTTAAAAAAGACACACAACCTGTTTTTCTTATGGCATAAAATCATACTAAACATTTGCTCTTTTAGTTTATGTAGTATTGCCAGAATAATTTCTGCCAGATTAGTTTCTTAATATTTGGAAGTTTTATGTCATGTGTTAGTATTTGGTAGATTGCTCCTCAAACTGTATGACCTGCATAAAATATTCTGGTTGCCCTTCCACAAGCTTCTCACACTTAGTTTGCTAGGATTTTGTCACATTCCCTTTGCATGAACCGCTGTGACTCAGTCAGGTTTGTAGGCTGCCTTGCTCACACCTCAGCTCAGCTCTGCCCACATTGATTCTGTGTTTGCCGCTCCAAAAATAGACTTGGTGGTCTTTAAGACCCTAAGCAACTAAGACCGATTTCAAATTTGAAGTTTGTTCAGTTCTATTTGTTAACTTTTACCTTTTTCGGGTGGTTCGGTTTATTTTCACACATAAATTTCAGGTGAACCAAACACTATAACTACAAACAATGTCAGAACATTCGGTCTGTCTGCTGGTTAGATGCATACACGGTAGGAACACAAAATTAAAATAAGAGGAAGCAGATGCTTTTAGAAAACTCCAAGAAAATAATAATTCTAGTGATTTGTTTCTTGACAGGTATAGTTGAATGATTTTGAGAGGATGGAACGAGAGTTGGATATGGTTTTATGCTTTATGGTAAAGTTGCACTGCCATTTTTTATGGGTTTGTATACTACGTTACGACCCACAATCCAACGTAAACCTGGCTATGCTTGGATCAAGTGTTCAGTGCCGAAAAACCTCCTCCAGTCTTGGTGTAGTTGATTGGATCCGAACCTGAATGTTTTCACATTTCAACAACTAAATCGACCAGGGTGGGGGGTGGGGTGTCACACCCTAATGTGATGGATCTCAGTCCATCTACAAGTCCAATTTCAGCCAAGTTTAACTTTCTCAAAGTCGTCTTTTGATGCTGCCTCAACATTTTCTCTCATGAATTATTTCATTTTCATATTTCCAGCATTTCACAAAAGAAAGCATCTATACTGTTTCCCTAAAACTATGGCTGGAACCTAAACAGGTTCATTTCAACTAAATAATAACAGAGAAAAGTGATGCATTTAATTGTACCGAGGAATATATAACAACATGTCCTTCCAACTTGTGTTTAAAAGAGTTTAATACCAGATTTCCTAGTGCAAGTAAATGTAGTCCTTATTAATATACCACCTACAGGTCTTGCCTGTGGCGAGAAGGAAGCAAAGAGACCCAAGAGCGTTTGACTTGCTGCCTTCACACTACTGAAAACATCTCACCTGACTTCAGCACACCGTCCAGAAAGCTGTACCCACCTCTACACCACAGCTGTAATACAAATTAATACATCTCAGAGCACAGTGGATCTGATGCTGCACTGAGAGTAAAATTCACACATGATTTTTACAACGAAGGTCCAGCATTTGTTGCACTGTTAAGAAAAAAACCTCTCCTGATGAGGATTTAAAAATCTACTGATAATTTATACTAAAACGAAGAAGGTTGAACGATTGTGATAACAGGACCTAAGATGGAAAAATGTTGATCTGTAAAATAAAAGAGTTTGTTTTTTCCTCAACATTTTTACATGAGGGGAAAAAAGTGCAAAGCTGCTGGTTTTCTTGCCTTAAGACAACTTGAATTGTCAACATCTCACTCATATCCATCTACATAATCCACATTTATGGCATTTCATTAACCACTAAATGTAAAAGAATTGGAATATTTTGTTAGTATTAAAAAAAAGAAGGAAAAATGATAAATTAACTATTTGTAAAAACCCTTACATTAATTTCAAGCAGCCTGTTTAAAACACATCCAGAGTTAGGCCTCAATTTACTCCAAATGTTGTTCAACATAACTAGAAGCTGTGATATATATGTGTTATTTCTGAGAGTATTTAAAGGCACAATAATCTAAATGTTTGCGTATTTCTGAATTAAAATAGGGTAATAAAATCTCTCTAATTATGAAATAAAACTATGAATCTAAACTGACCTAAAGCAGAAAAATGCAATTAAATATCAGAGGCTAATGTGCCTGTTTATAACAAATCCACAAGTGATATTTTAGGCCGGATCTATCAAAATGGACTGATAGCGGGGAGACATAAAATTGGCAAATCATTAAAAAACAGGTCAATACATTCCTCATTTCAAAGAGTCAATTCTCAGTGACGTACCTGAAGGAAGGAAACTCAAAGCTCTAGTCAATAATCAATCAGCAGCATCCTTTTAGATGGGAAACAAAAAACTGATAAGGTTTTTATGTGAATGAGACCCAGAGATATTCAGGTTTATTGATGATAAGCTTTAATGAAGTGATTTAAGTACTCTAAGCACGCCTCAAATTGGCCTATTTGAGCAATTCTTTCTTTCACACAGATGGTGGATTATCAACAGTTTATAAAATGCATTTCTACAATAAGTCTTGTTGACATTTATTGCTTGTTCTTTTAATCTGAGACAAGCTGCTCATATGAAGAGGGCAATTAAAAAAACTGATCCTTCTCACACCTCTTTGATGACAGAGTTAATCTACTCAGGAGGGACTGAGATTGGTGACACAGGCTGATCTACGCTGGGTTTCCCCTGCTGTTTGTGTATGTGCCTCTGTGTTTTTTTTTTATTTAGGTCCTGGAGCGAATAGCCATTCAAAACCACTTCACCTCTCCCCATTCAGAGTGAGACAGTCCACTTCTGCCAAATGGAATGTAAGCACCAGCCGTGCTTCTCCCCGCCAATGCTTTTTAGCACTCTGATCTCACCACTTGTGGGCTGTCTGCCCACTCATCAAATTATAGGCTCCAAATAGGGCAGGCTTCCCACGTACGTCACATAATGCCTGACACATTGAACAAAGCTCAAGAAGCAATCATTCCATTTACTTCACTTAGACAAATGTCACTGAAAATTGATTGGCCTTGCTAATGAGTAAAGCCGGATCAATGGAATAATTAGAATAGGGAAGAAACATTCGACGATGGCACAAACCATGTTTATTGGGGATTCATAAGGAGGAAACTTCATTTATAGCACAGGTTTATCAGAAGAGAGCCACTACTATCACTCTGACTTTGTGCAGTAAAGTTCAACCCACATCTGCTTCAAATCTTTGAATTTTTTAACTTATTTTCTTTTTAAATTAATTTTTTAAAACATTTCAACTGTGAGTTTGATAAGATAGCTTTAGGTGTGAATCGTCTTAGGAATGTTGTTTTCTATGGTGGTTGAATGATGTCTGGTGGCTTTTTTTCTGCCACTTTTTAACATCACAAAGGACGCGTACGTCTAGGACTTTTTAAAGGCTCAAGCAACGCCCAGAGTAAGACTCTGAATCCATATGAGATATTAAGGATCTATGCTAGCTCCAGTTTGATTGATTTTACCTCCATGAATGAGTTGGGACGGGGACAGGGTAACCAAAACAGATTTATACGCTGATGATACCGTCATGTTTTACAGAGACACCATGCTTAAGCCGTTGCAGAGCTTTTTCAGAAAGGTTTTAGTCATTTAATGCCCTCATAACATCAGAGAGAAATAAGTGTAATATGGTATAAAACTACTGTTTTTTTCATCTTTTTATGACCAAGGTTCATAAAAATGTGCTTGTACTCTTGGGGAAACATTTAGTAGGTAAAAAACGGAGTAGGGATCACCTGGTGTTCACATTTTCATTTTGCTTGGTTTAGTGGTGATGTTTTTGAAAATGTTTGCCATTTTGATGGGGACTCTCCAGAGTGCATACACTAGTGTACTCATGAAGCTTTACATTGGGTCCAGTTTCAGACAGCTTAGTAATTTTAAAGGAGACAGAGAGCAGAGCTATAAAAAATATGATGTAATCCTGAATATCTATGCACCCTTCGTTCTAGAAGCATTGGTTATGAATCTGTCTTAGTGTATCTAGCGAGTCAGCTAAGATGTTGTCGGCCGACGTCACTATGAAAGAAGATACTAGTCATACTTTTCATATTAACTTTTTAAAAGCTTTACTACCGTACAATTTACTTTATCAATAACATGCTTTTTTGGGACAATCAAGTAATTATTTAGTTCAATCCTACAAATATTAAAGCAAAAGCATATTACTCTTTTGTACTTTTACAAAGCCACGAGCCAGTTGAAAGGTAAACACCAAATGTTCTCGTCTCCATTCACAGCATAACATAAAATGCTGTTAAACCACCAAGTAAATCAGTTGAGGACAAAAACTTGGCAGGTATACAAACCTTGCTCCCTTACCACCCAACTATCTTTTTTGGTAACAATTCATATTATTATAATTTGTCAATGATGTATCATGATTAATTGAAAGTAAATCTATCATTTTTAAACTTAAAACAGACACCGGTTTGCTGTCTTATTTTTTCCACTGGCACAAACTCAGCGCAATCAATTTCAGCAGTCATTAGCAGACACACTGTTAATAAGATAAACAGTTATGCCTAAAATCACTGCTTTTCTATGTCAGCAAGCGAGAAATATTTCATTGTTCTGCATCAAACTTGCCCACATAATGAATAATCCACATGACAGACCATTTTTTCAAGATGTTCAACAACTAAAAAATGCCTGATCTATATCCACTCGGAAGCTAACTCAACATCAGTAGCTGGTGGTTCAGGTGAACGGAGTAGAGGACTTATAGGACAGAAGTCCTGTAACAAAAAAAGTTTAAAAACAATTTATTTTTCAGGGAAGACTCAAGCAAAGACAAAAAAAAATCTAGTTTTCATAATATGCAGCAGAAGACTGGGGGAAATGATTTGCTATGATGTATTTTTTATCCAATTGTTTAAGACGTATGAAAAATCATTTGTCTGGGGAAAAAAAAGTGCGAGCATATGTCCTGCACCACGGCAACAGCGAAGCAACCTGTTCTAATCCATGTGTGGGGTTAGTTCTCATCCGAGGTCCTGGGCTTGCTGCCAGGTCTGTTCAAGAACACTAACCTAAATAAAGAAAGGGATCAAAACATCCATTAAGAGCAACTTCTTAAAAAAAACAAGTTTGTTTCTTAACTTAAAGATTAAAAAATACAAAGTTTAAATCAGCCAAGGAACCTCTAGGTTTAAGAATAGGGAGGAGTATAACAGAAGCCACAAATCATCATTAAGCTCTAAAATGACATTAAACATGAGTGAAGCCAGAAAACGATTCATTTTTAAAAGCAGTTAAGTCATCAGAGGATTTGATCATTTTTTTCTTAAATATATCAAATAATGAAATATATAAACAACTTTGACTTAACATTTACAAAACAAAGACGGTGACTGATTTCTTTTGGTCATCTTCTGATTAGACTCAGAGGAAGAAGTGCATTTCATTGTCATCCTCTATCTGCAACTGGTCCTGGAAAGAATAGTGAGGGGAGCTGAGGTCATTGGACTGTTCTCATCCTCTTTAGAGCAGTGTTTTTCAACCCTGGTCCTCAAGGCACACTGCCCTGCATGTTTTAGATGCTTCCCTGCTTAAACA